>CAUYUJ010021232.1:75000-79716 GCA_963575745.1 Prorocentrum cordatum | reverse complement strand
CTCCTCCTGCCTGCTCCTCCTCCTCCTCCTGCTCCTCCTCCTCCTCCTCCTCCTCCTCCTCCTCCTCCTCCTCTCCTCCTCCTGCTCCTCCTCCTCCTCCTCCTCCTCCTCCTCCTCCTCCTCCTCCTCCTCCTGCTCCTCCTCCCGCAACGTCCGCAGCGGTGCTGGGCCTGCGAGAGCCACAGCATGCCTGTAGGTGCGCACCTGTCAGCACCACGGCATGCCCGCGAGCACCGGCGGATGCCGTGGGGAAACCGGTATCCTCCACGCGCGAGCTCTGCACCGCTGTGGGAGGGGGGGAAGGGGCTCTAGGGGAACGAAGAACGACGTAAACATAAAAACTCGGAGGTCCGCGAAGATTTCTCGGATCCGCGCTGGACCGACCCCCTCCCTGGCGCGCGGAGCGCGACAGGGGCGGCGGCGGCGCCGGAGGCGCCGCCAGGGAGCCCCAGTGCCGATCCGAGAAATCCGCGCGGACCTCCGAATTCTAATGTTTATGAAATGTTTCGCTCCCCTGGAGAGAAGCACGACCCCCCCGTAACGGACCCTACGGGCTCACTGAGCACAAACAAAAACACACCACCGCTGCGCAAGATCGGGCCAAGAAGGCCGAGGAGGCCCCCAAGAGAGCCCCAAGAGGCCTTCATGACGGCTTCAGAGAGGGAGCACGGACTGACATTTCGAGCCCTCCGCCCCAAGACGACTTCCGAGGCCGCCAGTAGGGCCCCAAAGAAACCCCCCAGAAGCTCCAAGAGGTCCCCAAGAGGCGAGGCCCCCGAGAGGCCCGAAAGACACCCAAAGCCGCCTCGAAAAGGTTTCGTTTCCAACAGGCCTCCGAAGAGATAGCACCTAAGAGGCATATGACCTACAACCAAGACACGGTTGCGGGATGGACCGAAGGCAACTAAACCTGCTTGGCACGGGGACGAACATCGCTCGTACTCTGCGAGGGCGCAAAATCGCTTGCTCAGTGTCTTGGAGCCCTCTTGGTGTTCAGACTTCGGTTTGCCATACAAAAGACTACCAACCAACCTTGCGAAAATCAATGAAGATGGCATCCCCAGGCCTTCTTGGGGGTCCTTTTAGGGTTCCTTCGGGCCGTCTTGGGGCCCTCTTGGGTCGTCCTGGGGCCCTCTTGGGCTCTTACGGTGGCTTCGGCCGTCTTGGGACCCTCTTGGGGCCCTCTACCTTGTACGGCGTTTCGTGGCCCCATGGGGGGCCCCACCGAATGCCCCAATTGCTGCGACCACACGCATCCCGCGCCACTCGATACGGCGCTTGATGGCCCCATGTGGGAGCTCCACCGAAGGCCCCAGCGGCTGTGACCACACGCGTCCCGCGCCACCCAGCACGGCGCGTGGCCTCATTGGGAGCTCCACCGAAGGCCGCACTGGCTGTGATCACATGCGTCTCCCCCCGCCCATTTCGGCACACCTCTCACGTGCTTCGTGGCCCCATAGGGGACCCCACCGAAGGCCCCAGTGGCGACGTTCGCATGCGCTCCCCCCGCACATTTCGGCATGCCTCTCTCGCGTCTCTAGGCCCCATGTGTAGCTCAACTGAAGGCCCCAACGGCGACGTTCGCATGGCGGCCCCGCTCCATTCTAGCACGCCCTTCACAATTTTCGTGGCCCCCTACGGACCGTCACCGAAGGCCACAATAACAGCGCCCGCATGCGTCCCGGTCCAGTTCGGCACGGTCCCGTTCGGCACGCCCTTTACGCGCCTCGTGACCCCATAAGTAGCTCCACCGAAGGCGATACCCACAACGGCGATACTCACAACTGCACATGGTTGGGCCCTTCGCCAGGAATTGTTGTTCTTTCGCTCTGGCAGGTCACGCTTGTTTCCCAGGCCCCACCCACCCCCTCGCAACGGTAACAATCATACTTAGGGGAGGGGGGGCCCTGCACACCCCTCAATCGGCGCGTTGAGGGGCGCGCCCCCCGCATGTATGGCGCCGCGCTCGCAGGCACGGCGCGGCGCTGAAAAACATGCTTTGGTGCTCGCAAACGTGCTGAACCCTTCGCAGGCTCCCCGCTGTTGCGGCGCCAATCTTACAGGCATGGCGCGGTGCTGAAAAGGTATGTCTCGGTGCTCACATGCGTGCTGCGGCGTTTGCAACCTATTCCTGCGCGCGTAGGTCAGGCGGGCGTGGGGATGATATCATGACGATAGAACTGAAACATCGGCGGTTTGGCCTTCGTGGTCTCTCCGTCGCCACGGCTGAGCGCGGGTCGAAAAACTGGGCGGTCTGGACCTCCGCAGGAGTCCAGGGACCGATGTCGAATGAAGTTCGGCCGGGCTGGGGGGCCGCCGCTGTCTCTGTGGGATCGTCGCCGCCGCCGCCGCCACCCTTCGCCGGTCGCCGCCGCGGCCGCCGCGGCCGCCGCAGTCGTTCTCGCCGGTCGCCGTCGCACGTCCTCTTGGTCGTCGTCGTCCGTCCTCTTGGTCGTCGTCTTCGATATCGTCGCGGTCGTTGTCGCCGCCACGAACCGATAAGGAGGTTAATGAAAACCCGCGAGCATACGATGGCGATCACTCAGCGCAGCCCGCCCCGACGCGCCCCACCCCGCGCAAGCGTTACCTTTACCCGGAGCCCCAAGGACCCCCCCCCTCCCCCGGTAAACGACCACTATCTGTGCGCACCCCCGCTGCCAGCTTCGCGCGCCAGCGCTGCGGACTCAAGCGAAGACCCCGCACCTCAGGACAGTGGGGAATGAGTGAAGCAAGAAGTTGTGCATAAGAATTACTGGAATAAAACAATGTATCAAACTTCTTGCTGCTTCATTGAAGACAAAACGAATAAAACAAATAAACAAGTGAACGAGTAAAACGACACAAAAACACAACACATCAAACTAGTGAAAACAAAAGCATCAATAAGATTAAGAAATCCGCCGGCCCCCTCGCGGGGCCATAAGGCTGCGAGGCTTAGGCTTGCTGCTCCCTGCACCAGTTCCAGTTTCCAGTTTCCATTGTTACAGTACTGCTTTCTGCTTCCTGCTGTAAACTGTTACTGTCCGCGCGAGGGGGGAAGCCGAAAACTGCCCTGGTTAGCGTCCCCCGGGAGGGTTCTCAGAATTCCTGGGGGGGTAAAAATTAACACCCCTCACGCAGATCGGCGCTCGTCTGGGTCCCGACGCTCCAAGACGGCCCAAGAGGCCCCCCAGATCGCCCCAAGATGGCCTTAAAGGGCTCCAGGAGGGAGCCAAAACGGCCCAAGAGGACCCCCTAACGGCCCAAGACGCCTCCAAGACGGCCCAAGAGGCCCCCAAGACGGCTCCTAGAGGTTGCCCAGACGAGGGACCAGAACGGACATTTCGAGCCCTCGGCCCCGAGAGGTTCCGAGGAGGAACCAAGAGGCCCCCGAGAGGCCCCCAAGAGGCCCCCAAGGGGCCCCCAAGAGGCCCCCAGGAAGCCCCGAGAGGCCCCGAAGAGGCTCTCATGAGGCCCTCGAGAGGCTCCAAAGAGGCCCTTAAACTGTCCCCCAGAGGCCCCCGAGAGCGCTTCGAAAAGACCCCAAGAAGCATGCATGAGGACTCCGACCCACGTCAGCGTCGTCGTCGCCGAGCCGCCGTTGTCGTGGTTCCCCTTCAGGGTCGGTGGCACCAGCCGTCAGGCCTGCACAATCAATTTGGGGTAAGTCATGTTCGTAGTCGATGCTCTACTTGATCCCTTGAGCCCTTAGTTCCCGCCCGAAGGGTCACTCCGGCGAAGGTTGGCGGCGAGCAGAAGGGAGTGGGGGGAGGGGGGAAGGTTTCTTAGAAGGAGGCTGCTTCTTACAGTAGGAGCTCGACCACAAGAAACCCAACCCTGAGACCCCAGGACATCCATTGATGTTTGGTGAGCACGTCACGCTTCCCATAGCAAAACCATCGAAACCCAAAAAACCTGGTGCACTTGGAGGCAAGCAGGGTGTTTCTTGGCATGGGGCTCCCACTGTAGAAGGCACGGGCCTTGTCTATAGATGTAGGGCCCGCGCCTTCTAAGAAACAGGGGTGATTCTAAGAAGCCTTGTCCCTTCACCTGAACTACCCCCCCCCCCCCTGCGCGTGGCCGAGAAGGGCCTCTCTTGTGTGTAGCCGACCCCCTCGCGCCACCCGGCTGGCCCCAGGGCGCTCCTCTCCAGGAGGTCGAACAACTCGGGCGGCGGCTGCTCCCCCCACACCGACACCTGGCGAAGGTGGGCGCTCGGGCTGGCCGAGCGCCGACGGGTGGAGAGAGGGGGGGGGAGCTCGTGCAAGTCGAAGCCAGGACGAGGACCCAAACCCAAGTCACTCCAAACCTGGGTCAAGGAGGCCGTGCGGGATCCTGCAAGATCCTCCAAGACCGTGCAGGATCCTGCGCCCTTACGCGGGTCGGTGCAGCCCTGGCTCTGCAGGATCCACCAAGATACGGTGCCCTGGCAGACCCCCGTTTGCATTGACCCCCGTCGCAAGGCTCTGGATAACTCGACAATCTCTCAGATCTGGCGCTCTGGAAGACGTAATTATCGGGCGCGGCGGCCTTCTTGAAGCGTTCCCGAACGTTCCGGAGCGTTCCGGAACGGATTTTGTCCTAGTCCTGGCCCTGCCCTATGTTGCCTCGAGGGTAGTAGTAGTAGTAGTAGTAGTAGTAGTAGTAGTAGTAGTAGTAGTAGTAGTAGTAGTAGTAGTAGTAGTAGTAGTAGTAGTAGTAGTAGTAGTAGTAGTAGTAGTAGTAGTAGTAGTAGTA
>CAUYUJ010021232.1:0-70000 GCA_963575745.1 Prorocentrum cordatum | reverse complement strand
TTTTGGAGCCATCTGGGTGTATGTCATACAAAAACTGACAACCAACCTTGCGAAAATGAATGAATATGGCCTCTCTGGGTTTCTTGAGGGTCCTTTTGAGGCTCCTCTGGGCCGTCTGAGGGGCCTTCTTGGGTCGTCCTGGGGCCCTCTTGGGCCGCCTTGGGGGTGCTTGGGCCGTCTTGGGGCCCTGTCGGGGTCACTGGGGGCTCTGGTGGAGACTTCCTACGGCCATCTTGGGGCTCTCTTGGGAACCTGTTGGGGCCTTCAGGGGCCTCTCTTGGGCCGTCTTGGAGCGGGGCTCTCTTGGGCTGTCTTGGAGCCCTCTTGGGAAGCCTCCGGGCCGTCTTGGGGCTGTTTTGGGGGCCTCTCGTGCCGTCTTGGGGAGATCCTGGGGGCCTCTTGGGCCGTTGAAGACGCTGCGAAGACCAAACCAAAAGAAGCAGAGAAGCTAAACATGCACATCTCCCCGAGGGAGTGTGACGAGACTTGCCTCTCGGGCGACCTCTCGGAGGCCTCGTGGAGCGTCTGGGGGGCCTCTTCGGCCGTCTCACGGCCATCCTTAGGCCCTCTTGGAGCGCTCTCGCCCCGTCTCTGGGGCTTAGCGGCGCGCAAAGGGGGGTAGGAGGAGGGGGGAAGGTTTCTTAGAAGCACCCCTGCTTCTTAGAAGGCCACGGCCTTACGTCTATAGAGAAGGCCAGCGCCTTCTGAGAAGCAGGGGTGCTTCTAAGAAGCCTTCCCCCCTCCTCCTACGCCCCTCTGCGCGAGGCCGAGGGCCCCCCCTGTCTGAATACGAGAGCTCGTCCTCACGATCGTTCACGCTGGTGACGGTGAGGAAGAGCGAGAGAAAGTATGTGTCGATGTCAATTATATTGATAATTGTCGGAGGACACCTTTTGTCCACGATATGAACGGCCGCGCTGTAGTCTGCGCGGTCTGCCTGGCACGGCCAGGCTCTGTCAGAAAGAGTCCCGCCCTCCCTCGCCTTGAGCCGAGGGTGGCGGTGGCACGGACAGGGCAGACGGGCAGGAGACAGCTGCTGCTCAAGCTTGCTCCTGCGTATCTTTCAGACAGGGGGAAAAAGGTTCTGCCCTGTACCGTGCGCGCAGGCAATCTCTGCGCTCCGTGTGTGCTGCTGGACGAACTTCTGATGGTCCTCGATCTCCTGCTGCAACTTCTGGATCATGATCAGGGATTCGGAGGCCGAGAACCCAGTAGATGTCGTCGGGCTGGAAGGGTTCCCTTCCATGCTGGCTGGTGGTTGTGCCTGGCGTGCCAACCTACGCTCCTCGAGTACCTGACGAGCTGAGGCCGGGTCGGTCGGGTCCGTCTCGTCGAAGATGCCCTTGCCAAGAGCTGCCCGCTTGCGAGCGCTCATGAACTGCTCGTCGTAGATAAGGCGCCACTGCTGCTTCTCGAGGAAGGCCCGGACCACTCCGAATGCCTGCCAGCTTGCCTTGGTTAGACCGTCGGCGATCTGTGCGTGTGAGTGAACCCAACGCACGACCGTTTGACCCTCGTCCAAGGCATTGCGGAGAGCCAAAGCCTCGATGGCTGTCCTCCGCTCTTCCAGTCCCAGTCCCGCCGACTGAGATCGCACCACGCCATCGTAGAAGGCCTTGCAGTCCGTCACCAGGATGGCTGGTAATCGTCGCAGTGCTGCTGCGGTATCTTGCAGTGGAGACATATTGTGTAGAAGTTCGGCGAGTACCAGTCGCACCATGCTCTGTTCGCCTTCGGCGTCGCCGGCTTCCTGCACCTCCGCCGCCAGGCTTGACCGAGCCACGCGGCGCAGCTTCTTGGAGCCCCAGTCGAGGACCGTGAACTCGGAGAGCTTCCCGTCCATGGCCGCCTTGGAGGATATAGCGGTGATATGACCACCCTGAGAGTGTCCGTCCGGGCGGCTGGCCCAGGCTGCGTCGCACCAGGTGAAGATGGCGAGGTCATCCAGGGCGTGCCGGTAGATCCTGATCCCCATGTGGCGGCTCTGCTTGACGAGCTTGACGATGTTGTTAGCAGCCGTGAAGAGGTTGTGAGTACCTGCTGGTATCTTCATCTGGAGGTCGGCTACCCACGATAAGAGAAATGGCATGGTATTCACGCCAAGCCAGTAGATCTCGCCGCAGAACGCCCTGAGCACCGTCTTGTCAGAGTCCTTGAGGCTGTCGGTGGTCCGATGCTTACTGCCGCTGGCCGCCTTGACCTCTTTGATATTGTCGATGTACGACTTCTGGTGTAGGAAGAAGCCCTGCTCGCTCTCCTCGATGGTGACGCCGCACTGTTCGAGAGAGGTGAGCCCGTCATTCATGTCCTCCCAGGTGCCCCACTCGTAGAGCCCTCGGATCTGCTTGACCATGTCCTGCCACTCAGGGTGGGAGGTATCCCCTGCCATGATGAAGTCGTCGACGTGGGCCATGGTCATACCGATGAGCATACCCGTCCTGGAACATCGTGCTTTCCAGAGACAGGGCTCCAACTCGCAGGCTTGGAGTCGAAGATTCGCAAAGTCGTGCTTGACCGTCTCCCACCAGTGCCGGGGCGCCTCGCCGATCCCATATCCAGGCTTCACGACCTGGAGGATTTCCCCTTCCTGCACGTGGAAGGCCTTTCTGAGGACGGCATCTGGCTCGATGAAGAGGTCCTTGTCGAGGTCGTGGGCCTGCAGAAAGGCGGAGGCGACGTCGCCCTTGATGAGCTTCCAGCGGTTCGCGGCGGCCACTGTCAGCATCACGTGACGGGCGCGCCGCGACGCGGTGGGGCTGGCGGTCGGCTCTTGTCCTAGGTCCTTCGTCTGGTAGCCGAGGAGGACGAGCCGGGCCTTCGCCTTCCCATCGGACTTGCGGGTGAAGAGCCACCTTGCCCGGATGACGTCCGCCGCGTCCTTGACCCGAGATGTCGGGACAGCGCGGAGTCCCTGGTGCTGGACCCAGTTGTTCGTCTCCTTGGCGATGGCTGCCTCGAACTCCTCACGCTCGGTGGCGTTCATCTTGGACCAGGTCAGCTCCACCTTGTCCTTCCGGCGCTGGTTGACGAAGCTGTCCAGGATGTGGTTCATCAAACCTCGGCGTCCGTCTGGAGTGGGGTTCTCGTCCTGCAAGTACTCAAAGTAGACGGTCTGCTGTTCGTCGGTGCCGAGGGTGATGTCCAGCTTGTCCTTGAAGAGGTCGACCAGGTGGTTGCTGTCGAACAGCGCGTCGGCCATCTCCTCGTCTGCACCTTTCTGTCGCTTCTCCGGCGGTACGTACAGATCGAGCTCTGGTCCGCGGTGTGACATGCGCCACCGAGGTCTCGACTCGCCTCGGGATGCGGCACCGGCCGCCGATGAGGTCGAGGTCGCGGGAGGCGGACGCGATGCTGTTCGAGACTCCGTCCTGACTGCCGCTGAGGTAGGTGCTTTCCCTGGCGTTCGTGATGGGGCTGCTGACCGGTCAGCTGCACGAGCTGGTGGTGACCGAGACCGTCGGACATCTGGTTCACTCGGTTCCACTTCAGGTTGCGTCGCTGAGCTTGGTGTTGGTGGCCTGGAGGAGTCAGGGGCCCCGGGTGTGTCGTTGTCGGCGCCCGAGGGGAGCCCCGCCTCGCTGTTGTTCTCGAGAGTCTGGCCCTCGGTCGCGGGGATCGCCATCGTCGGCTGCGGTGGATGCTCGTATTCTCGGAGGTCTGGAGGATTTTGTCCGAGAAGGTCTTCATAGGTACCGCCCTTGGCTGTCTCCAAGATCTCCGTCATGGTCTTGCCAAGGTTGCTCTGCCGCTGCAATTCGACGATCATCTTCTCTGCCTCCGAGGCGACGCGCAGCTGCTCCGGGGCGCACCTGATGAGCACGCTCCCGTGGGAGATCCAGATGACCGAGGTCGGACGGGCGCGCCCGTCCACGTGTCGTTTCTCCTGAGCAAGGACACGAGCAGGGCCGTACCATCCGCCCTTCTTCCCAGGGCGAGGGTCAAGGCCTTTCCCTTTGCGCCAGAAGTAGACGAGGTCCCCCGGATTCCAGGTCTGATAGACCCGGTTGCGGGCCTGTTCGGCGTGTCGCCGACGCTCAGCATACTCTACTTCCAGGAAGCTTTTGCGCGCGAGGAGGCGCCTCTGCTCCTGAGTCTCCCCGGTGTCCCCGTCAATGATGGCGAACGGGTTGCTCGAGGCCGGCATCCCAGAGACGCCCATCACGTGCTCGAACGGGGAGTGGTTGCCGACCTTGTCCATGCTGTTGATCGCGCTCACGGCCCAGGACACCAACTCCTCGACCGGGCAGTCGGGGTCCAGCGTTGCCAGCTTCGTCATCAATCGCTTGAACAGCTGGATGCGCCTCTCGACTTTGCCCATCAGACAGTGGGCCTCGCCCGGGGCAATCCACAGCTCGATGCCGCGGTCCGAACACCACCTGGCCACTGCTTGTGACCGATGACAACCTTCGGGGTCTAAACGGAGAAGGCTGGGGCGGCGGTAATGCCCGCACCAGTCATTCCATGTTGAAATCACCTCCTGAGTCGATATGTTACCATTGCGCTCTCCCTTCTGTCCATGATAGGTGACACTGGTGAGCCCGGATCCCTCATCGATATTCAACGTCATCAGGAAAGAGTCTTGCTTCGGCGAGAGCCACTCGAGACCGTCGGAGGCCAACACCTCTAGGGCGCCTGGCAACTCGATGCCCGAGGCGACCCTGACGGCTTTTGGTAGTTGTCCCGCATGGCATGCGTGACACTGGAGACGAAGAGCTGCTCGGAGGGCCTGTAGAGGTGCTCCCGATGCCTTGAGGATCTTGTACAGCGTCTTGTTGCTCGGGTGGCCGAGGTTGCGGTGGAGCCGCGTCAGCCGTTGCTCTATCTCCAGCTCCTCCTTCTTGGTCGGTGTCTCGGAGATGCCCAGGCCCTTCATGACCGACTCGTCGTCCATGGCCTCGGGGTTATCCTGCGAGAGGTCCTCGTCGAGGGTCTCCTCCATCTCCTCTTCAGCGTCTTCTGGGATCTGTTCCAAGCTGGTGAAGATATCCTTGCCGTACCTCGCGCTGGTGTTCGTCTTCAGGATATGTTTTGCCCAGGCCTTACACAGTGCTGGTGGGTAAAAGGCCGTCTGGGCCACCACCTGTCCGTCCTCGATGGGGCGGCGTGCGTGGTTGTCGCCCCTGCCAGGGCGGTTGGAGCACGTCCTGCCGAGCTTAGCGCCGAACTCCGGGTCTGTCGAGCATATGCGCCATGCCTTCCCCATCAGCAGGCCGGAACGATCTTCGCGAAGTCCATACGCACAGCCATGGACGATCGTCTCGTGCATCTGGTCGCGCATCGCCTTGATCGAGGGCGACCTGGTCCAGCTTCGGCTGGCAGCTGGCTGTTCGAGCTCGGTGTGGCAGTCGTGAATCTTCTTCGAGTCTTCCCAGAGGCTCTTGCAGTTCCGCTGGATCCGTCGGGCCTTGCGCACCTTCGCCAGATACGTGGCCTTCTGCTGAGCTGTCTTCTGGTTGAGATTCTGGATCGGGCAGTCTGCTGTACATGGCGGGCTGAGAACCAAGCGGCGCGGTCGGAGTCGTCGGAGAAGGTGAAGTGCGCGTCGAAGCCCGGTTGCCGTTCCCATGTCGATCCCATTGAAGAGGCCGCACCTGAACACTTTGCCTCCCTGATCCTGCACGGCCTTGCTGAGGCTCGAGTCCTCCGGACAGCACACCTCCATCAGGTCGATGCGGTAGGGCCTGCCGAGCTCCGTCAGGTCCTCGGCGATGGTCTGGTAGATCTCGTCCAGGACCTTGTCGTGGCTCTCGTAGAACATCTTGAGATCCTGGTCGTCGAGATGCTTCAGCGTTTCCTCTTCGAGTCCATCTCCGGCAGTACCGAGTCGTCGAGCATCTCCGGAGTGAACTTCCAGCCCCCCTGCACCTCCGGGGAGTTCAGCTTGTAGGACAGGCGCCGCCAGCGTAGAGCCACTGCCTGCTCCCGGATGGTCACCTCCGTCGCCTTCGTACACGTGTGGCTCTTGCCTCCGCGGCAGCTGCACCCCCGAATCTTCTTCCCGAGGGTCCCGCAGCAAGAGCACGCGGGCTTCGGAGGTCTCGTCACTGGCTGAGCCCCCGCTGGGCTCGGTGGGGCGCTGCTGGCTGTCGCTGTTGACGCCGCTCCTGGTGTCCCGGGTGCTCCCTGCTGTGGGGTCCTGAGGCACTGGTGGCTCTTGCCCCCGAAGCAGCTGCACCTGCGTTTGGTCTTCCCCAGAGCTCCGCAGCAGCCGCCCTTCCCTGCGGTGTTGTACCACTTCGCTGGTGGAGCCGGAATAGCTGGTGTTGTTGCTGATGCTGGCGTCGGGGTCGCTGGAGCCGAAGTTGTCTATCCCCTCGTGCGGGGGCGGCTTCACTCGGGGCGGGCCGCAGGCACAGGTGGTGGCTGTTGCTCCGAGGATTGCCCAGCCAAAGAACCGTCGCTGCATGTCATCCAAGCGGCCAGTGGCTGCCTGGGAAGAATATGGAGGTCGTGAGAGACTGCTGGCTGTGGCTATTGCCGAGTTGATGAACTGAGCCGAAGGTGGCTGCGAACAGCATGATGATGAACACCGATGGTATTGTGCTGGCTCATCGCTTTGCTTCTCCATATTTTGATCCTGAGGCTTGCTTGCTAACGGTCCTCTTGACTGTGGTGATGTCCCGATCGACGGTGATGATGAAGAGAGCCGGTCGGATGACCTGACCGTCCGTCCGAACGAAATCGAGGTTTCCGTCGCTCGAGCCGATCCGCTCCGTGTCGCAGTTTCCGTCGCTCTGGTAGGTGTCCGCGCCGCCGAGGTTTCCGTCGCTCTGGTAGGTGTTTCGAACTCGCGGTGACCGAGTCGGCGTGGCCCCCCCGATGATGAAGTTGACAATCGAGATAACTTCTCTTCTGCTGCCATCATCAGGGGGCGCTGTCCCTAGCGCACCGCAGGGCAGCAGCTGCACGGAGCGGCCTCCTCGGGCAGCTCCTCGACCAGAACATCGGGTGCCGTCGCTTCGGACGTCAGGCACCCGGCACTCGGCAAGGAAAGCGGCACCTCCTTCCACCACTGCGGCGTCGTCAGGTTGACGGCCAGATGGTTGCTCGAGAGGCGCTCGCAGAAGAACACCTTGTTGCCCATGGTCGGAAGGCCGATCCAGTTCCGGCCGCAGTCGACCACAACCTTCAGCGAGTCAGTCAGAATGTCCATGCCCAGGAGGATCGGCACGCGGTTCGGCATCACCGACAGCTTAACTTCGGTCAGGTCCCCGCCGAGGAACACGTTCCCCTTCACCGTGCCCATCGAGCTCTTCTGGAGGCCGTCGCCGAAGGTGAATGAGCACTCGTCCTGTGTCGTCTGGAACTCCTGGCCGTGCTGGTCCAGCATCTCGTACATGAGGTTCTCGACGCTCTCGAGGCCGCCGAGGCTCTTCGTGGCCCCGATGTCGAGGATCGCCCAGATGCCGTCGCGCTCCAGGAGGTAGAGGTACTCGTCGAGGGCGGACAGGACGAAGCCGTTGTGAGTAGTCCCGCGAGCTCCATCTCTCGTAGTGTCTTTCTTGAACCTCTCGTTGCAGTCCGCCGCTCGGTGACCATATTCGCCGCACGCGATGCACTTCATCTTGGACATGTCACGTCCCTTGCCCGTGTCGAAGCGAGCGCGGCCTCGACCGTTCTTGCCCCGGCCACGCTGGAAACCTCGTCCCGGGTTCGGAGGCGGTGCCACACGATCGGGGTCCTTGAGCGACACGACCGGGTAGTAGTCGCAGGATACTCGAAGCCGTCGGATCAGGTCGCGAGCGTCCTTGAAGCTCCGGCCCACCTGCTTGAACTCTGCGAACACCTCGTTGTCCGCTGGGTTGTCGTCAGCTGGCTCTTCATCTTCATCCTCTTCAGCGAGGGTGATCAGCTGCTCGACAACCTCTGTGTAATCAATATCTTCTCCACCAGTCTCGTCCTCAACGTCGTCGACGTGCGTGTCCTCATAGAAGGCCTTACGGTGCTGCTTGCCGTCGAGCTCCGCCAGCGCCTCCGCCGGGAAACGCGTGAGCAAGGCCTTGTATGTCTTGCCGAAGTTGAGGTCGCCACCTGCCGTGGCGGTGATCTCTCCACGTTGAACAGGGGATAGCTTGGACTTCCGAAGGAACCACCATGTCCGAAGAGGCTTCGCAATCACTTCCGTCACGCTTGAATCAATGACTTGAAGCTGCGCCAACAGCTCACGCTCCTTCTTCTCAAATCTGGCGGCCCAGTCTTGGAAGGTCTCGCCTGAGTTCCGGCTGACCTTCAAGAAAAACTCCTCCGCGAGTAGGCCCGTGTCGTTCAGGCTGGTGAAGTCCAGCTTCTCCAATACGTACTGGAACACTTTGTTCCAACCAATCAAAACGCCATCCTTGTCGATCTCGTCGACCGTGTCGATGTCCGGGCAGCTCTCCACCGTCGTCCGGACTCGCGCCCCGAGGGCGCGCACCAGCTGCGGGCCGCACACGTAGCGCTCCGCAGTCTTGATGCTCTTGGTAAACATGGAGACCTCAAACCTGTAGCTCGTCAACTTGTCAGCCTCGCCATTCCATGAGGGGACGTCGACGCGCGTCGTAGGTGGCCCGCTGGCGGCCGTAGTCGCCATTCAGGCCGAGACCGGTTGGAGCCCGTGGTTGTCGGAGACCACAGGCTCCGCTACCAATCTGAATACGAGAGCTCGTCCTCACGATCGTTCACGCTGGTGACGGTGAGGAAGAGCGAGAGAAAGTATGTGTCGATGTCAATTATATTGATAATTGTCGGAGGACACCTTTTGTCCACGATATGAACGGCCGCGCTGTAGTCTGCGCGGTCTGCCTGGCACGGCCAGGCTCTGTCAGAAAGAGTCCCGCCCTCCCTCGCCTTGAGCCGAGGGTGGCGGTGGCACGGACAGGGCAGACGGGCAGGAGACAGCTGCTGCTCAAGCTTGCTCCTGCGTATCTTTCAGACCCTGGGCCTCCCCGAGGCCGTCGCGGCGGCGTAGCCTGGGCGCCACGGGGGCTGCCCTGGCCGTGCCGGGGCCCTCCGAGCCGCTCTGTGGACCGCCCTGGGCCGCCCGGGGGCCGAGCGCGGCCTGGACAGGAGCCATCCTGTCTGGGCCCGCCGAAGCCCATCCCCTCGCACTCCCCCAACCTCGCAGGAGGGGGAGGGGGAGGGGGGAGGGGGGAGGGGGAGGGGGGGGGGAGGGGAGGAGGAGGAGGAGGAGGAGGAGGAGGAGGAGGAGGAGGAGGAGGAGGAGGAGGAGGAGGAGAGGAGGAGGAGGAGGAGGAGGAGGAGGAGGAGGAGGAGGAGGAGGAGGGAGGAGGAGGAGGAGGAGGGGGAGGGGAGGGGAGGAGGAGGAGGAGGAGGAGGAGGAGGAGGAGGAGGAGGAGGAGGAGGAGGAGGAGGAGGAGGAGGAGGAGGAGAGGAGGAGGAGGAGGAGGAGGAGGAGGGGGGAGGAGGGAGGGAGGAGGAGGAGGAGGAGGAGGAGGAGGAGGAGGAGGAGGAGGAGGAGGAGGAGGAGGAGGAGGAGGAGGAGGAAGGAGGAGGAGGAAGGAGGAGGAAGGCGTTTTGTGTTCTGGCTGGCGGATCGCACTGCCCCCTTCTGTCTGACGTTCTGGCTCTTGCCGTCGCTCGGACGCCCATTCCCCGCGCATGCCTCGGCCTCGCGCGTGCTATCTTTTGCTCGATGGTCCGGGACGGCCCTCGGAGCAAACATGCACACGTCCGAGCGATGCCAAGGGCCAGCGGATCGCGGCGCTGCGCGCGCTCTCCGTGACCCGCCGCCCCCCGCCGGCGGGCCGCGGGGGTGCACAGCGTGCCGGACGTCGGGCAGGCTCCCGCTGCAAAAAAAAGAAAATGCCTCGAAAGTGGCGACGGTTTCGCAGGTCGCAGCCCCCCAGGGACGGCGACCACAGGGGGGGGGCGGGAGGAGGACGCGACCACACACCCCTATTCAAAACGAATACCCAACCAAGAAGGGTTGGGAAAAAAAATGCCCCGGAGGCCGTCGGCCCCACCCACCTGCCGCCCCGGAAGGAAGTGCGGATGCGCGGAGATGCGCGAAGAAAACCCAACGTCCGAGCCAATCGCACTCACGAGGGCCCGTAAAACTTCCCGGGTCGTCGGTCTTCCCGCTCCAGACGGCCCCAAGATGGCCTCCTAGACGGCCAAGATGGTCCCCAAGACGGCTACGACGGCCCAGAGCCCAAGATGGCCCTAAGATGTCAAGACGGGCAGGGAGATGCCCCCAAGATTGCCCTCAGACGGCCTCCAAGACCGCCGAAGAGGTCTCCAAGAGGAACTTCAAAAAGTCCCGACGAGGCCAAAAAGCGTTGACGGAGTTCAGCGTCTCATGTTCAGGTTCCTGACGGCCCAAGACGGCCCCAGAGTCCACCAAACTGGGCCCAAGAACACCCAAGAGGTCTCCGAGATGGCCCCCGTGGCGGCCCACGAGGCCCCCAAGACGGCCTCCAAGACGGCCCTGAAGCGTCCCAAGACGGCCCCAAGTCGGCCCAAAGAGGACCCCAAGACGGCTTCAAAAACGAGTCAGACGCGCCAGAAACACCCTCAGACGGACGAAGAGTCCCCAAAGGAGTCTCCAGATACCCCCAACAGGCCCAAGGAGCCCCCAAGCGGCGACCAAAAGGCCTCCAGGAAGCTCCCAGGAGGCCCTAAGAGCGCCCAGATATGCTACCAAGAGGCCTCCTCATCGTCCTTTGTCCCCCCTCTCCTGCTCTTACTATTATTCTGGTTAGTACAATTACACTATGATCAGTACCACTAGTAGTAGTAGTAGTAGTAGTAGTAGTAGTAGTAGTAGTAGTAGTAGTAGTAGTAGTAGTAGTAGTAGTAGTAGTAGTAGTAGTAGTAGTAGTAGTAGTAGTAGTAGTAGTAGTAGTAGTAGTAGTAGTAGTAGTAGTAGTAGTAGTGTAGTAGTAGTAGTAGTGGTAGTAGTAGTAGTCGAGTCAGTAGTAGTAGTAGTAGTGTAGTAGTAGTCGCAGTCGTTCGTAGTAGTAGTTAGTAGTATAGTGTAGTAGTAGTAGTAGTAAAGTAGTATAGTATAGTAGTAGTAGCAGTAGTAGTAGTAGTAGAGGTAGTAGTAGTAGTAGTAGTGTAGTAGTAGTTAGTAGTAAGTAGTAGTAGCAGTAGTAGTAGTAGTAGTAGCAGAAGTCGTAGTAGTAGTAGTAGTAGTAGTAGTTGTTGTAGTTGTAGTAGTAGTAGAAGTAGTCGTCGTCGTCGTCGTCGTCGTCGTCGTCGTCGTCGTGGACGTCGTCGTGCTCGTCGTCGTCGTCGTAGTCGTAGTAGTAGTCGTGGTCATAATCGTGGTCGTAGCACTAGTAGTAGCAGTAGTAGTCGTGGTAGTAGTAGTAGCAGTAGTAGTTGTGGTAGTAGTAGTCGCAGTAGTAGTAGTAGTAGCAGCCGTAGTAGTAGTAGCAGTAGTGGTAGTCGTTGTAGTAGTAGTAGTAGTAGTAGTAGTAGTAGTAGTAGTAGCAGTAGCAGTAGCAGTAGCAGTAGCAGTAGTAGTAGTAGTAGTAGTAGTCGTAGTAGTAGTAGTAGTAGTAGTAGTAGTACTCGTAGTACTAGTAGTAGCAGTAGTAGTGGTAGTAGTAGTAGTAGTAGTAGTAGTAGTAGTAGTAGTAGTAGTAATAGTAGTAGTAGCAGTAGTAGTAGTAGTGGCAGTGGTAGTGGTAGTGGTAGTGGTAGTAGTAGTAGTAGTAGCAGCAGTGGCAGTAGTAACAGTAGCAGCAGTAGTAGCAGTAGTAGCAGTTGCCGTAGCAGTCGTAGTAGTAGTAGTAGTAGTAGTAGTAGTAGTAGTAGTAGTAGTAGTAGTAGTAGTAGTAGTAGTAGTCGTAGTGGTAGTAGTAGTAGTAACAGTAGTAGCAGAAGGAGTAGTAGTAGTAGTAGTAGTAGTAGTAGTAGTAGTAGTAGTCGTAGTCGTAGTCGTAGTAGTAGTAGTAGTAGTAGTAGTAGTGTCGTCGTAGTAGTAGCAGTAGTAGTAGTAGTAGTAGTAGTCGTAGTAGTAGTAGTAGTCGTAGTACTTCGGGGGTACTAAAGTTTTTGACCATAAGATGAGAATTGCCTCGCTGGTCACGCGTGCCGCGGAGGACCGATCAGGATGCAAAGGTGCCTTGATGCGGATTCGCGAGCCTTTGTGGGCCCTCTGGGACGGCCAACCAGTGAACCGAGAGCGACCGCATTGGAGAAGGATGCCCAGGGTCTCACAGCATCAATGCAACAAGGAATACAATGAAACATCGCGTTGGCATGATAAGGACAGGGTCGATGGGGATGATGACACGGACGATCAAACGTGACCCAAGCGGAGTGGTTTACTGTGAATGGGTTCAAGTCGGAGTGTTTTCCGGCCCTATTGTAAATGGGACGGAGTAATTATCACCCTGTTTTTAATGTATAGTATTATATTCTTACAGGGTGAGAGCCCATCGGAGTCGAACCGCCGCCCGACCCAAAACATGTCGCTAAGATTCTACGGGGGGGCGGGGGGCGTCGAGAGCATGACGTCTTATGGTCAAAACTATAGTACCCCCCGTGTAGTAGTACAAATAGTAGTAGTAGTAGTAGTAGTAGTAGTAGTAGTAGTAGTAGCGGCCGTGGTAGTAGTAGAAGTGGTGGTAGTAGTAGTAGTAGTAGTAGTAGTAGAGTAGTAGTAGTAGTAGTAATGATAGTAGTAGTAATGATAGTAGTAGTAGTAGTAGTAGTCGTCGTAGTAGTAGTGGTAGTGGTAGTGGTAGTGGTAGTGGTGGCACAAGAAGTAGTAATAGTAGCAGTTGTAGTAGTAGTAGCAGCAGTAATAGTAACAGTAGCCGTAGTAGTAGCAGTAGAAGTAGTAGTAATAGTCGTAGCAGCAATTGTTGTAGTAGAAGTAGTAGTAGTAGTAGTAGTAGTAGTAGTAGTAGTAGTAGTAGTAGTAGTGGTGGAAGTAGTAGTAGTAGTAGTAGTAGTAGTAGTAGTAGTAGTAGTAGTAGTAGTAGTAATACTAGAAGTAGTACGAGCAGTAGTATTAGCAATTCGTCGCATAGTTGTACTATTCCTATGCCCAAATGTTCCCCAAAGGGTTTCCACAACCGTAGGGGGAACACATAATCCGATAGCGTGGCCGAGTCCTGGCCGCAACGTTCGGCCACACAGGCTCTTGCCGAAGGCTGGGGGCGGCGGTGATTCGCAGCAAGCGTCTTCGATACGAACAACCCATACGTAGCAGCTACGTATGTGCCGTCGCTACGCTGCCTCATGATTGGCCTAAATATTTCTGCACTTCCAGTTATTACCTGACATGTCTCGAAGGGCCCGTGCACACCCATTGAAGATGGGTGATGGTGGCTCGTCGAGGCTAGTCAACCAACGTCATCACCATCACCATCACCATCAACATCATCATCAGCAGCAGCACCATCCTCGCCATCCTCATCATCATCAGCATCATCATCATCATCACGAGCAACCTCATCATCAACAGCAGCAGCATCATAACCAGAAGCATCATCAACATCATCATCATCATCATCATAATCATCATCATCATCAGCATCATCATCATCATCATCATCATCATCATCCTGATCATCATGATCAGCTTCATAATTGTCATCATCACCATGATCATCGTCGTCGTCGTGGTCAGCATCATACCAACAAACACGATCATCGTCATGATTGGTCGCCCCCTCGTCCTCCTCCTCATCCTCCTCCTCCGCATCACCACCACCACCACGGCCATCATCATCGTCAGCATCATCATCCTCGTCATCATCACCATCATCATCACCATGATCATCACCCTCATCATCATCATCATCATCATCATCATCATCATCATCATCATCATCGCCATCATCATCATCATCATCATCATCATCGTCATCATCCTCATCCTCATCCTCATCATAACCATCAGGATCATCATCAGCATCATCGTCGTAACCATCATCATCACCACCATCAACATCATCAGCAACATCAGCACCATCATCATAACCACCATCATCATCATCATTATCATCATCACCGTATCCTCCTCCACATCATCGGTCTCATCCTGATCGCCATTCTTCTTGAGTGTCAGTGTCCTCGTCATCGCGCTCATTGTACTCGTCAGTCTGCTCAGCATCTACATCATTCTTAGCATCCATGATCCTTGTCCGCGGCCTCCTGGACCTGTCCCCCTGGTCACCAACATCATCGTCACCATCGTCGTCATCGCCGTCCGCCATCATCATCTCCATCATCGTCGTGGTTACCATCGCCATCATCAGGGTCCTCCTCCTCCTCCTCATCATCATCAGAATCATCATCCTCACCATCATCATCGTCCATCATCATCACCATCATCGGCAGCATCAGCAGCATTAGCATCAGCATCAGCAGCAGCATCATCACCATCATCGTCATCGTCGTCATCATCGTTCATCATCATCACCATCATCAGCAGCATCAGCAGCAGCATCAGCATCAGCAGCAGCATCAGCACCAGCAGCAGCAGCATCATCATCATCAGCATCAGCATCATCATCATCATCATCATCATCATCATCATCATCATCATCATCATCATCATCAGCATCGTCGTGGTCATCATCATCATCATCAGCATCATCATCATCATCATCATCATCATCATCATCAGAATCATCATCAGAATCATCATCATCATCGTCTCATCCCTGCTCTCGTATTTCTCAACGTCTCATCCTCGGATGAGCGCGCAAGCACGAGCCGAAGCAGACGCACACGCGCCACCACAGCCGCGCCGCATCCGAGGCAGCGCCGTCGCCGCCACCGCGGCTGCGGCTGCCGTTTGTCCGGGCCTGCCGGCAGCTCCACACGGCTCAGTCCAGGGTGGGAGCCACATCGTGGGTCCTCCCATCGGCTCAGCTCCACACGGCTCCACCTGGGTCACGCCTTTGGGTCCAGGAGCCACATCGTGAGCGCCATGCGCCGGTGGGAGGTCGGCAGGACCTCGTGGACGGGGCCCCGCGATCGGAAGAGCACGAGCGTTCCGCCCTCGGGCATGACGTCCACCTCCGCGCCCGGGGTGGCGCCGTGCATGCGCAGGGCCCCGCCCCGCTCCTCGCTCCACGAGTCCTGGAGGTAGAGCAGGGCGGAGACCCTTCGCCGTGCCACCTCCTCGCGGCTGGTGTGCGAGGGGATGCAGCAGAAGAGAAAACGCCATAAACATAAACTTCTGGAGCTCCGCGCGGATTTCTCGGATCTGGGCTGGACCCCCCCTCCCTGGGGCGTTCCGCGCGCCAGGGGCGGCGCCAGAGGCGCCGCGGGGGGGCGGGGGGGGCACAGCGCAGATCCGAGAAATCCGCGCGCAGAGCCAAAAGTTTATGTTTATGCCGTTTTCTCTTCTTCGGGGATGTCCTCGTCGTCTCCGAGGTCCTCGTAGGCGCACCAGTCCGTGTGCTCGCCGTACCGCGCGCCCCCGCCGTCGTAGCAGGCCAGCTGCATCCGGGGGCTGGGCTCTACCGCGGGGGCCCCCGCGGGCCTGTGCCTGTTCAGCGCGGCGGCCACGCCGGAGAGGAAGGCAAAGCCGAAGGCGAGCCCGAGGAGGCCCTCGGCCTCGGCCGCGCTGCCGCTGAGGAAGCCCAGGGTGGGGCACTTGCCGAAGAACTTCTCGTACATGGGCAGGAGGAAGAAGCCGCTGCATCGCCACCATTGCTCGGAGGTCCCCGCGGGTTCCTCGGATCCGCGTCAGGCCCCCCCCCCCCCCTGGCTCGCGGGGCGCGCCAGGGGAGCCCCGGCGCCTCTCCCAGCAGCCTGCGCGGACCTCCGAGGAATGCCGTGGATGCCGCCGCTCGCTCCTCGCATGGGGCTGGACCTGCCCGAGGTGTCGGGCTCCCCCGTGCCCGTGACCGACAGGCGGCCCTGCTCGTCCAGCGCCTCTGGAGGCCTCCCAGATGGGGTCCGAGTAGATGGGGTCGAAGGATCGCGCCGCATCGCCCGTACATCGGCGACGTCGGCGATGCACCGGCGACGCCGCACCGCCGCACCGCACCACCGCACCGCCGCACCGCGGCGGCGTGGAGATGATCGGGCTCCACATCGAGCCGCACCGCCGATGCATCGCCGACGCATCGGCGATGCGGCGCGATCCTCCGACCCCCCTCTGCTCGGACCCCTTCTGGAAGGCATCGAGCCTCGGCATCGCCCCGCATCTGGCGCGTCAGCCCCGGGCCCACGGCGCCGCGGAGCACCACCAGCCCGCCGTAATCCGGGGCCGCGGACCCCGCGCGGCCTCGGCGCCTGCACCGAACGCCCTCGGCAGGCGCGCACACGACCACACACCAACACACGGCCCATTCGGCGTCGCGGCCACGCGCGCAGCGGCGCGGCGTGAAGCAGGTCGAGCGAGAGGCGCGCGCGGGCCGGCCCACACACACACACACACACACTCGCTCGCACACACACTCGCTCGCACACGCAATCACCGAACCCCCTCGGCTCGGCAGCCCTGGCACCCCAGGTCCTCTCGGTGACTCTGCGTACCCAGGACCGTGGAACCGAGGCAGCACAAGGTCTGCATGGACCGCTGTGGAGCGTGGCGACGACCGCCGGATCGACCACCGCCTCAAGAGGCCTCCCGAATGGGGTCCGAGTAGATGGGGTCGCAGGATCGCGCCGCATCGCCGATGCATCGCCGACGCATTGGCGATGCGTTGGCGGCGTCGGCGATGTATCGGCGACGTCCACGTGGAGAACATCGGGCTCCACATCGAGCCGCATCGGCGATGCGGCGCATTCCTCCGACCCCGCCTGCTCGGACCCCGTCTGGGATGCCAGGAGCAGGACGAGGAGGGCGAGGAGGAGGAGGGGGGAGGAGGAGGAGGGGGAAGGAGGAGGAAGAGGAGGAGGAGGAGAAGGAGGAGGATGAGGAGGAGGAGGAGATAGAGGAGAAGGAGGAGGAGGAGGAGGAGGAGGAGGAGGAGCCTCGGCGCGAAGAGCCGCCTCCCGCGCCGCGTCCTCGGCCGTCCGGAGCGGCGCGTCGAAGCCCGGGGCGGCGGTGCGCCACAGCGGCGTCGGCGCCACGGCTGGGGCGGCGGCCGCCGCCGCCGCCGCGCGGGCGGCGGCGCCGAGCAGGAAGCACGCGGGGCGCGAGGCCGGCGGGCCCGACCGCGGAGCACGGCCCATCGCTGCACCCGATGCCTCGGTGGCAAGTCGTGGGAGCCTCCCACATCATCTCGTCGGCTCCTGCGGATCGACGCTCACCGACGCTGAATCGACGCTCAGGCCGACGCTGCACCGACGCTGTAGCCGACGCCCAAAAATCCGGCACGATCTCAGCGCTTGCCAGACGCTGATCGATGCGGGTGCACCCTGAAGACAGGACTGCGAGGGCACACAAGGCTCCCGTGATTTGCTACCAGACGATGCGCGGGTCGCCCAGCTCCGCGCGCCGCGCCACCGAAGGGTGCGCGGCTCTCCTCTCGAGGCTTCGCCGCGCCCTGAGGGCGGAGGCTGCTGGGGCACTCGCTTGGCGGCGCGCACGGGGGGGTACAGTGGAGGCCAGTCCATAAGAAACCCTCCACAAGAAACCCAACCCCGAGAACCCAGGACGTCCATTGATTTGTGGTGTGGGAACGTCACGCTTTCCATGGCAAAACCATGGAGACCTAAGAAACCCAGGGCACCCTGGAGGCGAGAAGGGTACAGTGGGGTAGGGGGGCAGGCTTCTCCGAAGGAGGCCGCTGCTGATAGGGCGCGGCCCTCACATCTGTTTGCAAGGCCCGCGCCTTCCAAGAGGAAGGGGTGCTTCGGTAGAGGGAAACAATTAGTAAACACCCCCCCTGCCCCCCAAACTCAAAGTTGGCACGCGCGGGGGAGACTGCGGTCGAGGTGCAACTCATCAGACCCACCGCCAACTTTGAACATTGGGGGGAGGCGGAGGCGTTGACAGGTGAATGTGGCATGAGTGTTCGCTATTTCTTTCCGAGGCCTGTTCTAAGGAGCCTTCCCCCCTACCCTGACCTTACTTGGGTCGGGCATGTCCCCCTACAGGCGGAGTTTTTGGGCGAGGACTGAAGAATAGTCTAAACACATAGTTTCTCCAAAAATGCTCCAAATAGTCAAAAAATCGTCCCTGGACAGTTTTTCACATGTCTTTGAAGATTCCCCCTGAAGAGGGACAGGCCCGACTTAACCCTACCCCCGTCCGCGCGTAGTTGACACTCCACGGGTGCGCGAGGCAATGCGTTCCGAGTGCACCCCGGCGGAAACTGTTGATCGACGCCCAGAGGCAATCGAATCCATCCGGTGATGCGCACGTCGACGAGCGAAACAGACCAGGGACTGCGCCAGCACACTCGCATGCCAATATCGGATGAGACCGCGCAGACCTCCTCTGCCGACATGTACGGGTGGGCATTCTCTTAATGCCCGAAACCCTCGAGCCCTCGCCGGGCCACCTGGGATGAACCGCATCGAGAAGGACATGCTCAATAAAAAATATGTCGCTGGCGCCTAAAACGACAACAGCATGCTCCATCAGAGACGTGGCCGGCACCGAAGCGAGAACGACATGCTCAGTGAAGGATGGCGCCGGCGCCCAGTCGGCAGCAACTCTTTCAGTCAGAGACGTGCCCCACGCACAGGCCAGAGCATCACTCCGAGATATAAGCGCGTCGCCAGAATGCAGGCGTCACGCCCGCTTCGCGTGGGCCGGGCTCGGTGTCACCGAGGTCCAGGTCACGTCAGGCGGGCAGTCCACGTTAGGGGGGAGTGTACAGGACCCGAGGTAGGGAAACGAGCTCTATGCACCGACGCTTTTCCGACCCCGCGCTGAAATTCGCACAGGACTGCGCATCCTGGTGTATACGGGATCCTGGTGTATACACTTTTCGTTGTGTCCCTTGGAGAACGGGGGAGAAGTATACACCACACCACCCCGACATCGTCCCCCGACCCTCCAAAAAGTCCTGGGATTGAAACACAACCCGCCACTGGTAATGTACAGTCGGGGCGTTGACCTAAGGAACCCTAAATAAGGAACGAGGCCCCTGTTTCCCACAAGTTCAACTTCGATTTACCTTCGAAAGCCTGAGGAAAGCCTGAGGCAGATCGTGAAACAATCAAGGAACACCGAGCCCCTCCCCGACGAGAAGGATTCCTTCTTCAGCGCCCCGACGGTATATGCTCCAGTTCCCGACGAGGGGCGAAGGCTCGAGGAGACCTCGAGCCCGGTGCGGCCGCGCACCCCGACACCAGCGGCTCGGGCCAGGATGGCTACGGAGGTTGCCGGCGCTCTTCGCGCGCGGGCGCAACGCCTGGTGCGGCGCATGCTCGCGGTGCTCCGCGCGCTGCTTCCCACTGCCACTACGGTCGGCCTTGACTGGACAGGACACGCGAGAGGACAGAGGACCCTCCCGGGGGCCACGTTGCCACAGGAATGCAGGAGGCATGGGTCGCAAGACACAGGACACGAGGGTACCCTTGATCTGGCAGGGTCGACCTACTAATCCGGGCCGCCTGCACCATCCGATGACTTGGCTGCAGTCAGAAGGACCACGGCAGATGTTGTGGCCCGCCTGGAGCGAGACAGGGCCCCCCAGCCGGGCGCAGCGCGCTCTTCGGGGCCCAAAGACGGCCCAAGACTGCCTCAAGACGACCGACGCACGACTTCCTCAAGCAGCTGACGGGAATGAACGCACGCACGCACGCACGCACGCACGCACGCACGCGCGCGCACGCACGCACGCACGCACGCACGCACGCACGCACGCACGCACGCACGCACACACAACACACACACACACACACACACACACACACGCACACACACACACACACACACACACACACACACAGCACGCACACACAGCACGTACACACAGCACGCACGCACGCACGCACGCACGCACGCACGCACGCACGCACGCACGCACGCACGCACGCACACACATACACACACACACACACACACACACACACACACACACACACACCCACACACACACTGGACTAACACAGGCCCCGAGGATGATCGAAAGAAATCTCGGCCACCTTACCCTGATGCGCGCGGATCCTCACAGCTTCGGGGCGCGGCCGTCAGTTAGAGATGATGTTCTACCATTTCGGGTAACTGTCATTACCCAGGGGAGGGGGCCTGGGTAAGTGTGACGCTTGGGCGGGGTGGAGCACATCGGGGCGGGTGGTGCGCTGCGATCGCCACAGCATGGGGCGCGAGCACCAGCATGTGGGAGGGGTGGTCCAGGCCCCAGACCGTTGCACACAACCTGGGGCGCTAATCCAGAAGCCGCATTAAAGTGATCATTTGTTTTTTGGCCCCCCCTCTGTCACAGAGGGGGTCAAATATGCCCCCCCTCTGTCACAGAGGGGGTCTGAGATGCCCCCCCTCTGTCACGGAGGACCTCGTTCTGGGTGCTCTTCTGCCACGGGAGCTCCCGATACGATTGGAGACGATAAAATGTGATAGCGGGATGGGGGATTGGAGGGGGAGGGAGAAGAAAACGATGAAGGAGAGGAGGCAACGACAGCACCGATGAAAGCACCGTTTCTTTTTCCTTCTCCGCTCGGGCAGCGGTCGCCGAGCACGACGGCGCGCGCGAGTCGCCGCCGCTCACGATGCATTGGCAAGGCCTCCGCTGCTGCGGAGGGTCGACGTTCGGCCGATGAGGCCTCCCTCCGCTGCTGCGGAGGGGCGGCTCCTGTGCGATGGTTCAGCTAAGTTTTTCCCAGGGATTGGTTTCGGGGGGGGGTTCGACCCACCTCCAAGTCGTGGTCGCGACCTCCCAGTGCCCCTGGCCGCTACTCCACCCACTGTGGCTGCTCCACCAGTCACTGGGGCGTTGGTCGCTGCCGAATGCAACTTGCATGTCGCGCCAGGCGGAGTCGACCATGCGGTCCTGCAGCGAGGAAGCCTCGCCGCTCGGCTGTTGCCACTCGCGCTCCTCGCCCTCCTTGGTGCGCCACCACTCATCCCTGCGCCACTCCTCGTCTGTTGGTTGTTGCCGTGGCGTCTGTGGCCTCCGCTGCTGCGGGGGCTCTGGCGGCTCGTGGCCGAGGGCAGCGATCGCGTCCGAGATGTAGATGGCGGCGCCGCGCTGCCCTCGCTGCTCCAGCGGCGCAGGCCCTGGAGATGGGCACTGCGGGGTCGGCTGCCACCTTGGGGGTGATAAATAATTATTTCTACATCCCCTCCCTGTCAACTCCCGCCCCTTCCCGACACTCATTTCCTTATGTCATCCCTCGACCTGCTCAGCCTATTCCTCATTCCCTCTCCTCCCTCCTGCCCTCCCCGTGCTCCACCGCCCCTCTCCATCCCTCCCCCTTTCACCACCCCCCCCCCCCCCGCCGCGACCTTCCATCGCCAGCCGCGGGCATGTCGCGGCCGTCGTCCGCGCTTTCGCCTGCCCATCTTGGCGGGCGCCACGCCTGTTGGGCGCGCTCGTCTTGCTCGTCCCTCTCGCTGTGCCGCTCTGGCGCCTGGCGCTCGGGTCCGTGCTGCTCGGGCGGCAGCGGCGCCCTGAGCGCAGCTGCCAGCTGTTTCTGGGCGCGCCTGTCCTTCTTCTCTTTGGCTCTCTCCTGCTTCCTCCCCTGCGAACGCACGCTGGCCATGCGCATTTGGAACAGGAGAGGGTAGTGGGCGCCGCCGTGCCAGCGCCCCTCCACCTCCACGGTCTCTGGCGGGAACGTCTTCTGCAACGCGCGGAAGAGGGTCACCTCGCGATTACTAGAGAAGCGGTGGTCCCCTCTAGCCTCAGCCTCGGCGCGCCTCAGTTTCTCACTCTCCTTCTCTTGGATCTTGCGTTGGCATTCCTCTGACTGAGTCAGTAAATCCTGGAGGTGCTCGCGGGCGTCTTTTTTCGGGTAGTAGCAAGAGTAAGGCATCCCAGGGCCTCCGTTCTGGCTGTGGTGCCAGTACGTCGGCTGCGATGATGGGCTGGTGGAGGCCCCCGCTGCTGCGGGGGCCTCTGCCTTGCTTCTGTTACGGTACCCGATCTCACCGATCACCGACTTGCGTGCGAAGAGCAACCCCGTCTCGTCTCTGTCGTGCACGGCGCTCAGCGGCCAGCACAGGGTGTACTCGCCAGGCCTGTTGAGAACGAAGATGCCGCAGCTGTCCAAGCACGGAGTGCCGTCCAATCCGCGCCAGAAGTACGCTGCTGCCGTCTCCAATCGCATGCCTAGACCCCGAAGACTCGGCAGCGTCTGTGTGAGCGCCATGTTGAAATCCCCACAAAGGATGTCAACGCTGCTGTCCTGCAAGATGGTCGCCAACCTCGGCCACCACGTCTTGTGAGCCTCGTTGAAGCCTCTGGAATTGTTCGCCGTGTCGCGGTGGAGGTGCACCGCGCACACCCGCACTTTCGAGCCGAAGTGGGCGTAGGTTTGATCGAAGTAGAGCTCAACCACCATGATCCTCGAGAACGCTTCCATCTTGCGCCCTCTTGCTGTTCTGTAGTGGCCGTCGACACTCCTTTCCCAGTGGAGCAGCCGCATTTCGTAACACAGATTTGCGCGCGCAGCGATGCACAAGGACTTGTCCTCACGCCCGCGCAGGGTCAAGTATTCGTACTCTGGTCGATTCTGGAGCTGTTGGCAATCGCCAACACTCGCAGCACGACTTCCTCTTGCTGTCGCCATCGCTGCTGCGGGGGCGACAAAAGGCCCACCGCTGCTGCTGCTTTGGCCCTCCGCTGCTGACGCACCCGCTGCTGCGGGGGCGTCCGCCTGCAGCGGCGGCGGTCTCCCTGGCCGCTGTAGGATTGACTCCATCTGCTCCTCACAGTCCGCAAAGCACGCCACGAGAGCAGGGCAATGCCGCAGCTGCAACTCAAGTCTCCGCCGCTGGTCCGCGCGGTTGGTCTCGCTCGGCATGGAACCCCAGTTCCCGAACAGGACGGAAAGGTTGCCCACGTTGTCGTTCCGTGGCCTGTTCACGTCAGCCGCTCTTCTTTCGCAGAAGAATTTGGGCGGGACGGTGTCGCGAAGAACGCATTCGCGCCGCTCGACGTCGTTGGGCGGCCTGCAGCCCCTAAGTTCCTGAGGCTCTTCGTCGTCGCTCGGATCCACCACGGAGTCGCCTGGGCGGGTGCGTATCGTAGAAACTTCTGATCGCGCCGCCGCTGCTGAGCTTGAGACGCCAGGCGGCGCAGCCCCCGCTGCTGCGGGGGTGCCCTCTGGCACAAGGGCCCAAGGACCCTTCCAGGGTTCTGCCTGACCACCTACAAGTCGCCAAACCTTCCCAGATTTCGCTGTGAACACTGCCGTCAGTCGGCCCCGAGGCCCCGCTGCTGCGGGGCCCAATGGGCTGCTGCTGCTGCTGGCGGCCGCGGCCATCGCTCCCTGCCCCCGCGTTGCAGGGGGGGCGGCCGTCACAGCCGAACTCCTGGGGCCGAAACGGCGGTGGAAGGAGGGGGACGGGGCGAAGAGGAGGAAGACGGGGCGGATAGGGAAGGAAAGGGCGGGCAGAGAGAGAGGAGAGAGAGAGAGAGGGAGAGACAGGGAGATAGTGAGAGAGAGAGAGAGAGAGAGAGAGAGAGAGAGAGAGAGAGAGAGAGAGAGAGAGAGAGAGAGAGAGAGAGAGAGAGAGAGAGAGAGAGAGAGAGAGAGAGAGAGAGAGAGAGAGAGAGAGACGGACGACGATAACGAGAGAGAGAGAGAGAGGGATAGAGAGAGGAATGATATAATGACCAGGAGAGATCAGGGAGAAGGAGGGGGGAGAGCAGGAGGAGGGGCGGAGTGATCGACACCCGCGTGGTTTTCTCCCCCTGCCTGCTCTCCCCCTCCTCTCACCTCCTCCCCCGTCCCCCCTCCTCCCTGTTTCTTCTGCGCAAGGCCTGCGCTACGTCCGCGCGCGCACGCGGCACCTCAGTCGCAGGCAGGTGGGAGAGCAGTGGCTGCTGCCCGAACTCACACCCCGCGCCTCGCCGCTGCTGCGGCGGGCCGCGCCTCTCAGAGGCCCCCAGCTGCAGGGAGCGCAAGCGCCAGGGAGCCAGACAGACGGCGTCGCGTCTCACTGTGCACAAACATGCTGAAAGCTCTCGGGTTGCCCCCCAAGTACTCGTCTATGACGTTCTGCAACCATGTGGCAAACGTCTCCGGCCACTTTCCACCGAAGTCCTCCATGCCAGCGGCGTCCCATTCCCGCCGAAACCAGTCAAAATCTGACCGCTGAGCTGCAGAAAGCCCAGAACCCAAAATCGCAAGGCGATTCAGCGCGTCGTACCTCGACGTTCGACCCGCCACGCCTCCGCAGCTGCGAAGGCCCGCGCCCAGCTCGGATAACCCGACATGCTTCATCCTGTGTTTGATATCTATGGCTGCCTCTGCGTCTAAGAGTTTGGCTTGCTGTGTCCTCAGCAGCTTGCGCGCTTTCTTTACGTCGTCCCCCAGGCGGGTTAGCTCTTCTCTGCGCCGCGCCTCGACATCCCGCTGTCGTTTCTCGTTTCTGAGCGTCGCCTCGCGGGCGTCCTCGTATGCTGCGAGGGCTCGCTGAACCCCAGGATCTTCCTTCGACACTTCACGCACTCGCCTCCGTTCTTTCCGTAATTGCGTCTCCATGAACGTGGCCCCCGCGATGTCGCCCCAGCTGCGCAACTCCTCAGCGATCGACGAATACGTTCTCATCAATTCAGACGTCTGCTCCGCAGTTTCCATACGAGACGTCGACAGGCCAGGCGGTGCCTCCAGCGCGCTCTCCCCCGCCGCTGCTGCGGTGAGACTTTGATTGGCCCATTCGTAGTCAAACTCGCCAGCGGCGCTCCACCCGTCGTCGTCCTCGCTCCCATCATCTTCATCTCCTTCGAGGGCGTCGACGGAATTGCCACCCTCAGTGCCCCCGCTGCTGCGGAGACCCTCGGCTGCGTCTTCCGCCCCCTCCATGCCATGCCAAATCTTGTCGCCCTCGTCCAGAGCCGTGTCGTCTCCAAGGTTTGCGAACACGTCGTCGCAGTGGCCGCGTCGAGGGTGCGGGAGGACCAATCGCATGATGTCTTTGTAAGTCCATCTCAAGCGCCCCGCCTGTACCTCTTCTTCGACCTCCGCTACTGCGGCGGCGACCTTCTCACGCATCCCCAACTTTCTCCAGAAATGGCCTGCCTCCTTGCATATGCGCGCGTCCAAGTCCGCATCCCACAGATTTGCCTTGAAACCAGTTTCCCAGTACCCGTCTGCCGCAGCCAAGTGAAGACTCATTTGGGACATCACTTCCACCATCAAGTCAATGCATTCTAACTTGTCCAGCTGTGGGACGCACTGGCCCAGCCTCATGGCTCTCAGCAGCGCGGCTCCTTCTCTCTTCATGTACTCGCGCTTGGCGTGTTGATTCAGATGTGTGTCCACAGTTTGGAGGATTGGGGTTACGCCGCCCCCGTGCGGGATGAACACGTACCCTCGAGACCAACATAGCTTACTCACAAGCGGGGACAAGTGAGGGCCATGATCATCCGCCATCATAATTCTCCACTCCCGCTGCTGCGGAGGCTCTGGCAGATGAGGGAGGTGGCGGTCCAGGTACGCGAGCACGCACGGTGTCCGGTAAGACCCCTTGGTGCTGGTGGTCGCCGACACCCATCTGCCGAACCCTCGGCGCCGAAGGTGTTCGAGCAGGCGCGGCCTCAACTTCTCTCCTCCCCCCTCCGCCTTGAACATGCACTCCATCGGTGGGGGGCCTTCTCTCCGCAGTCGATCCTTGTCGCTCATTGCCATGAAAGTGGCCGTCCACCGCTCCCGCACCGCGCCGCGGCACTCCACCAGTGGCACTTCGACCCCCGCTACTGCGAGGGTCCTCACGCCAGCTGATCCTGTTTCATCGTGGTGGAAAGGCGACTGGTCGAAGTTCTCCATCTCGGGATCCTGCTCGTTGAGTAGCACGCACGCGGCGCGCACCCTAAACACGTTCAGCCAGCCTCGCTCGAGGCGCTCTTCCAAGACGGGCAGCGGGCACTTGTACTTCCTGTTCGGGCACCGCATGCTGAGGCCGTATTCCTTGCGCCAGGAGGCCCACCAGCGCGACCTCAACTCCACGGCGGCGGGTCGCTGCCCGATCCGCAGCTGCTGCGTGACGTACTCGCCCATGAGCTCCAACGCTTTGGTCTGGAGCATGCTTTGCGTGAACCTTGCTATCTTCGCTGGCTCTCTTTGGGTACTTCGCAGTCCACTTTTGATCATCTTCCAATCCACACTGTGCCGAATGGAACTCCACCATTCAAACAGAGCTTGCCGCAACCAAGGGCATTTTCGAGCTGGGCCCTGTCCCTGTTGTGGTATCCTTCTCCGCCCTTTCCACTTCAGGAGGCGCCCCTGCCCGCGCTGCTTCTCGTGTCCCCGCGGCTGCCGAACAGCCTCCGCTACTGCGGAGGCGTATTTCGACGACAGAAAAGCCTTGTGCCAGCGCCGCACAACGCGCGTGCGCTTCCTGGGAGGGAGACGGGACATGGAACCCCAGTCCCACGCATCCATGAATGAACGCGCCCCATCCATACGGAAAGCGGTCTCCAGGCGTCCAGCCTAAAGAGCGCATTCGCTCGTCGAAAGCACCCGCTATCTCCATCCTCGAGCACAGGAGCGACGGGACCACCACGCGCTTCTTGTTCTGGGCGGGGGCTTTGCGCTCGCAGCCGCGGTTCCTGTACCTCAAGAGCTGCTCCTCCCGCTCTGCGGGCATCAACTCCCGAGCTACGTCCAGGGCGCACGCAGCGTCTGTCAGTCCTGTCCACCATTGGATGGCTTGCACGAGCTCCTGACAGACAGCCTCGGCGTCGACTTCCACCACGGCCAAGTCCTCAGGTGGCGCCGCCGCTGCTGCGGCGGCAACGCCCTGTGCTCTCGGAGGGGCGGCGTGGCCAGGCTGCGGGACAAGTTCTTCGTCGTCTAAGGCGCTCTGCAGGCGACGAAGCTCCTGGACGTCATCCTGCGTGACTTCTTGTGTCAGGACCATCGCGTCGAGGAACCACGCCAGCCGCACCCTTTGCACGATGTAGTCCGCGATGTCCTGGCGGGCGGGCATGGAGGAGGGGCAAGGAGACTCGGTGGGGAGGGCACGAGGGGAGAGAAGGGCGGGATGGGAGAGGCATGAAGGCAGAATGGGGAGACAAGGAGGGGAAGAGCATGTGGGGGCAGCAGAGATGGAAGCGAAGGATCAGGGTGGTCGGAGAGAGCAACTGTCCTGGCGGAGCTCCCTGCGAGACTCTCGCGTGGAAACCTCCTGGGTCATCTGCAACATGCAATCCAAACCGCAGTCCCCGTCTGCGACTGTGGACACGACGAACACACCGAGAGCCGAATAGAAACCGTCCACCGTCGAAGCATCTCCCGTGAAATCCACAAAGTCGGTGGAGACGCCTGCGATAAAATGATTGCATCGAAACAAAGGATACTCCTCCGACACGGGGGCCCAGTCCGGTGGCCCCGAGTCTCGGGGGGCGGCGCAACACGCGATCGCGTCCACCGCAGGCTCGCGGGTTAACTCCTCTAGTTTCCACGGCGGCAAGACAGCTTTCCAAAGGTCGACTCTGTTGCGTCCTTCCCACACATAGACGCGCACCTTCCGCAACAGCGCAAAGATTACGAAAGCAGAATATCCTATCCACTCTCGGCCTCCCCCCGGCCTTCCGCGAATACTGCGCGACAGCTTCATCAATTTCTCGAAGCACCTCTGGCCTTGTTCTGAAAGTGCCCCTGCAGGCGCCCCCGCTGCTGCGGGGGCGCCTGCAGGGGCAACCGCAGCGCCTGCTGTCGCGGCTGTCTGTTCACAGGCGGTAACTGCAGCAACTTCCGCCCCTGGAAGCACGGGTTCCGCTACGTCGCGAACAGCAAGCGGGGCGGGTTGGGGGAAAGCGACAGGGGCAACCTCCTTTGCTGAGAGAGCTGCTGTTGCCGCGGAGTCCTTCAAGACAGACTCCACTGCGGAAGCGGCCTCGGCGATTGCGTCGGCGCCATGCGCGCCAGCAGGACCTACGGACGCCTCCGCTGTGGCGGGCTCTGCAGAAGGGCACGCGCACGGCGCCGCCGCCACTTCAGGAGGAGGCACGCACGCTTCCGCTGACGCACCCGCTGCTGCGGGGCCGTCAGAAGAGCCCACATACGGCTCCGCTGCCACTTCAGCAGGGGCCACGCACGCCTCCGCTGACGGCCCCGCTGCTGCGGGGCCTTCAGCAGGGCCCACCGACGGCTCCGCTGCCGCTTCAGCAGGGGCCTCGCACGCCTCGGCCGGCGCCTCCGCTGCTGCGGGGGCTCCCGCTCCTGCGGGCCACCCGCCCGCGCATTGCACTAAATGCCAGGGCGCTTGCAAGTCTGACCACTTATTGTAGTCCACGGAACCGTCCGCCAGACGATGGTCGCTGGGACACGGCCACTGCGAGCAGAAATGAATCTTCTTACACATGCGTCTGCCAGAGTCATAATGGCAAGCCGCGCCGCTGCTGCGGCGCATAACGTACCCGAATCCGAATGTTGTCCCCTTTAGTTTCCGTGGGTTCATGAGCACGAAGTCGGGGTCTTTCTTTTTGTCTTCTTGGTACCAAAACTCCACAAATTCGTGGCCTCGCGGTCGTGCCCGACTCGCAGAGGCGCGTTTGCAGGGCGAGCGTCTCCTGGGTCTGGAGGCGGAGCGGCTGCGGCTGCCATGATGCCGAAGCCATGCGCGCGCACACGCGGCCGCCCTCTGGTCTCGAGCCCAGCGCTGCAGGGCAAGCAAACGGCCGCATCCCCCCACAAGGAGGATGTACAAGGGGGCGGGAGGAACGAGGAACAAGGGAGATATGCGGGGACCAGCGGACACACGCCTGAAAAAAACACGACCGTCGGCATGCTTCGCGAGGGTTGCTGCTGTGAGATGGGCTGGTGAGGAGGGGCCCGAACGACTCACACCAGGACGAGCGGCCCGAACGACGCGCAGAAAACTCAGAAGCATGCGCACACGAACGAACGCCCCGAACGACTCCGAGAACACTCCCCAGAAAACAAGGCCAGAATGTAGGAAGTCGTCGACATCGTCGTCGAGGGAAGGCGAACGCGGCACGGGGGATGATGATAGTCTCCTCTTCCACCGTGAAGCAAGAGCCCCCCCCCAAAAAAAGCGGGCCGCTCGGGCGTTTGTACTAGACGCCAAAAGTGCAACATCCCTGCAGGCCGCCTCTGCAGGAATTGAGGCGCAGCCCCTCCCGCAGCCGCGCTGCGGATGCGCCAGCGGGCGCGGGGGAGCGGCGGTGGCGCCAGCGCGCAGCTGGTAGCTGTCCCCTCCTCCCCCCCCATCATGGCGATGATGAGAATGATGAGCATCCTACGATGATGAGGCCCTATGTCCTGTCCCAGAGTCTCGGGCCCCGCCCTGGGCCGCGGGCCACGCCCCTGCGACCGTGTTATATATACATACATATATATAAATACACACATATACGTATGTACATACATATACGTCGACACACCATACATACACAATATATACATATATGCATCATGTAATCAGTCAGCGGAGGCCCGACGCCGCCCAAGACGACCGCACGGAGCGAGAGGCAGAGCGTGCCTCGAGACAATATTTTCTGTTTCTCATGGGTTTTCTCTGGTTGGCGACGCGCCGCCACCTGCTTCGCTTTCGATGCGCCCTTCACGTCTCCGAGGAGATCCGCCATGGGATCCCGACCTTTTTCCCCCGCTGCTGCGGGAGATCCCGCTGCAACCCCCGCTGCTGCGGAAGCGTTTTTCACAGGAGTCGACGCTTCATCCACGTTGCCTCCTTCTCCGACGCGAAGCTTCCCAAGCACTTGCTCTAACATTGTCGTTTCGTTCAAGGCGCCCTTCACGGCACTGAGACCACGGACCACCTTGAGCATGCACAGGCGGCGCTTTCCGACGGGCACGAAGGCTTCTAGGCTTTCCTCGCCGCCAAAGGGAACATAGCGCTCCTCAAATTCCAGAGCAAATCCCGATGTCCCCTCGTGACTTCGGCACAGTCCGCCCGTCGCGCAGAGCACCCCCATGCTCGCGTCATCTTGGCGCGCTGCTTCCCCGATAACGACATCCCGGCATGTTTCCGATGCCTTGCGTTTCATGCCGCCGCGCGCAAGCCCTCGCTGCTGCGAAGGCGCCCGCGTTCTAGGTGTCAACTCCCCTCACTGGTGATCCGCCTGAAAACGGCTATGGAAAGCGGACTCCTCGTCTCGAACAAATCCTCCTACTTCTCATCGGACTCCAAAACCTAACCACTTCTTGTGGTCGCTTTCCACGGCCACTGCGAGCATAAATGAATATTCTTCCATGTGCGTTTGCCATATTCATAATGGCAAGCCGCGCCGCTGCTGCGGCGCATAACGTAATTACCCGAATCCGAATATTGGTCTCTGTAGTTTCCGTGGATTCATGAGCACTCTGTCGGGGTCTTTAGTTTTGTCTTGTTGCTATAAAAACTCCACATTCGTCGACCTCGCGGTCGTGCCCGACCCGCAGAGGCGCGTTTGCAGGGCGAGCGTCGCCTGGGTCTGGGGGCGGAGCGGCCGCGGCGGCCACGATGCGGAGGCCATGCGCGCGCACACGCGGCCGCCCTCTTGTCTCGAGCCCAGCGCCGCAGGGCAAGCAAACGGCCGCATCCTCGCAATGATCCTCCTGTCGGTGCTGCTAGTGTGATGTTGCTGCTGCTGTTGCTCCTCCTTCTCCTCCTCCTCCTCCTCCTCCTCCCCCCCCCATCCTACTGGTCCCAACCCCTCCGCCCCGTCCTCGCCAGATTCCGCGAGTTCCTTTTTGTCCTCTAGCGCGCGAGCGCTGGAGAGCCGCAGGCTCGCGATCCCCCGCGCGTGCCCTAACCCCTGTCCAGTCGACAGGAACCCGCAGGCATCCACCTCAGCGGTCAGCGCGCCGCTGGCGCGGTGCATGCACCGAGTCTGTTTGCACAAAAAAAGCCGTTGTAGCGGTCAGCGCGCCGCTGCTGCGGCGCGCGCCAGCGAGCGGATAACGAGGGCATCGCTGCTTTGTGTCCTGTTTGATGGCTTTCTGGACCACGTCCTCCAAGAACGCTAGAAGAACCTGCTTTTGCTGCGCACGGGTGGACTGTTTCAAGGGCGTCGTCACTTCCGTCAACGCCACGCCTGTGGACCATTTCTCCTCGTTCAGATCCTGAATCCTGGAGGCCCATGTTCGGCCTGCCATTGGCCCTCCTTTGACCTCCAGTGTCCACATCCCAGACGGGCACCACCTGGTGGTCCACGGGCGCTTCTCGTCCAAAGCGTCGTCCTCGTCGTCGTCGTTGGGTTCGGGGACGCTTTTGCCCTGGCTCTCCTCGTACAGGTAATGCAGAAGCCAAGGCAGGTCCTGACTATGAACGAGTAGTTGCCCATATTTGTTCTCATACACACAAATCTCTTTCGTGTCGGCCTCATCTGGCTTAGGAGACATCGGCATGGTTACTCTGCAGAGCGTGCCTCGAGGAAACCCCTTCTGTGTCCCAGGGGTTTTCTTCGCTTTCGATGCGGCCTTGACGGTGCCAAGGAGATCCGCCATGGGATCCCGACCTTTTTCTCCCGCTGCTGCGGGAGACCCCGCTGCAACCCCCGCTGCTGCGGGGGCCTCTTTCACAGGAGTCGCCGCTTCATCCACGTTGTATCCTTCTCCAGCGCGAAGCTTCTCATACAATTGTTCTAACAAGTTTGTTTCGCTCAAGGCGCCCTTCACGGCACTGTGGCCACCGACCACTTTGAGCACCCACAGGCGGTGCTTTCCGACGGGCACGAAGGCTTCTATGCTCATCTCGCCGCCCAAGACAACACAGCGCTCCTCGCATTCCAGAGCAAATCCCGCTGCCCCCTCGTGATTTCGGCACAGCCCGCCCGTCGCGCAGAGCACCCCCATGCTCGCGCCATCTTGGCGCGCTGCTTTCCCGACAGCGACCTCCCGCCATGCGTCCTCTGCCCTGCGTTTCATGCCGCCGTGCGCAAGCCCCCGCTGCTGCGAAGGCGCGCGCGTCCTAGGTGTCGGCCCCCCTCAAAAGTGAACCGCCTGAAAACGGCTATGGAAGGCGGACTCCTCGTCTCGAACAGATCCTCCTACTCCCCATCCGTATCATGCTCCCTCCACGAGCTTCTTTCCATCTCATCCAACCCATCCCCCTCCTTCTCTCCGAACGAGCACAGCTGCCTTCCCTGTCCCTTGACCGCCCCTCTGCCCCTTGAGGGGGGGCCTTGCGTGCTCTGACCGACCCTCTGTCCCACAGGGGGGGGGCGCCCTGATCGAACGACCACCCCTGTTTCACAGAGGAGGGCGCGCGGAAACGCACGACCCCACCCCCTCTGTGACAGAGGGGGCCCCGCGCTTTTCCGCCCGACCCCCTCTGTGACAGAGGGGGTCCCGCGGACAAGCGCGGGCCTTTGCGTGCTTCGACCGCCCCCCTGTCCCACAGAGCGCCCCGCGAACAGGACGGCAGGACGATGAGCAGGACGACGAGCACGGAGAGAGGAAAACAGGACACGGGAGGGAGGCGGGAACGGACGAGGGGGGACGGAGACGGAGGCGAGGCGCGAGGGGAGGGCAGGACGAACATAGAGGGAGAGGAGCAGGACGAGACCTGGCAGGGGATATGCACCAGGAGAGAGATCTCATGGAGGAAGAGGAGGGGAGGGGACGAGAGGCACTCACATTTTCCGCATTTGCAGGCCCTCGCACTTGCTCCATTTCTCAGCGGCCGCCGCGCCGCCATGAAAATTGACGTACCACCGACACTACTGCGGCTGATGCGTGACCTCTCCCATCCCTGTCTGGTGCTGTTTCTGCTGCCCCCCTCCCCCCTCCCTCTTCGACCCCCTCTCCCCGCCCTTTTCCTCCTCCCCTCCAGCTGACGGCTGCGGGCTGCGACGGGTGGATCATCGGCCGCTGTCATCTGCCGCTCCGTTTCGCGCACCCTCCGCTGCTGCGGCGGGATCACACGAAGTGGGCCCCCTGGCCAGGGATTGCCATCTTGCCGCTCTTGGGGGTTTTCCGTCCCTCCTCGGCGTCATTCTTCCGTTTCTTCTCCTGCTCTTTCTGCTCCTTTTGCCATGCCTGCTTCTCCCTGTGGGTGTCGGTGGCCCTCTTCTCCTTTGTGATCTGCAGCATCAGCCGATCTCCGCGCACCAGCGGCACCGCGTTGTGCATGCACGGGACAAACACGCTGCAGACGCGGAGGGGGGCGCCTGGGTGACACTTTGTCATTGTCTGGAATTCGTGCGGTTGAAGTGCAACGTTGAACTTCCAGTGCTCCTGTCCCTGCACTAGCTGGGCTCGGGCAAGTTCTTCTGGTGTCATCCTCTCAACTCCCCAAAAGAAGTGCAAGGACTCGGTACCTCCGCACTTAAACTGGTACGGATTCTCTTCCTGCTCGGCCTCGCCCTGTGCAGGCGCCGCTGCTGCGGGGGCCGCCTCGTCGAGCTGCGGACCCACGGGCGCCTCGCCCTGCGCAGCCCCCGCTGCTGCGGAGGCCGCTTCCTGCGGCGCGGGCTTGAGCTCCAGCTCTGGTAATTTGAAATCAGGTTGTGCCCAATATGTTTCCATTTTCTCGACAGGAGTCGGACGTTTCTCACCGACTAGCACCTCCACTGCCCGCGGATTGCTCGAGACTTTCGGGAAAATCTTCGCGGTGGGGCAGCAAGGGAAGAGCATCAGTTTCCCCTCGGCGATGTCCCCAGTAGCCACCACATGGACACTCTTGGCTTGAACGTCATATTGCATCTGGACGGGTTGGGCGCAAGTGTCCGCGTGACGATGGAAGCCAGTCATGACTTCCGCGATGCTTGCTTGGTGCCACCTGTCTGTGTCGAGATTGCCAGACGGAGCCGAAGCGTGCCACGATTTCACTGGGACCACCATCAGGCTGTTCACGGGCTTGGACACTTCAGACATCTGCCTGTTCAGAGGCTTGTCTTCTTCGTTGAACTCTATCAATACTGGCTGCGGGCGAGAGCCCTCGCCACCTCCGCTGCTGCGAGGGCCAGCGGGTTTCTCGGGGGCCGCGGGCAACTTGTCGGTCCACGGCGCAGGAGGGAGCGGGAACTCTTTCTGTGCGTTCTTTTCCATTTTCTGCCAGGCCTCGCGTACTTCAGCATAGCACGGACGCACTGTCTCGCACACGGCCTCCACAACTGCCTCCAGACGAGGTTTGTTAGCCTTCACCCTTACGTACACCTGGTAGAAGGTGTCCGTCGCAGTCAGAACCGCCCCCGCGGTCAAAGTCGCGCTCTTCTCCTCCCCGTGGGCCTCCGCTGCTGCGGGGGCCAATATGCGACGGACATACCCCAACAAAGAATTGAGCTCCTGTATCCGACTGTTGCCCTCGCTGTGTCCCCAAGCCGTTTCCGGCGCGGGGCATTGTCCGCACCTCGGCTCTTGCGAGTACGCCCTCATGACAAGGGCTACCTTCACATGGGGACAATCTATGGGGAGTTGGTTGAGAACGCTCCAGGTGGCTGGTGCCAGGGAACGTATTTTGTGATCCACCCAACGTCGATCATAATCTAGAATTTGCGGTATGAGCTGCCCTGATGCGGCCCCCACGTTGATGACGAAAGTAAACATGTCCTCGAACCATTTGGCCTTGGCGTACTCGGGATGTCGTTGCGCGCAAGCCTTGAGAACAGTTTCGTACGAGATATTCACGGGGTGTCCTGTCTCAGATCCGCACGATGCTTTCTTGCCCGCCGCTGCTGCGGTGGCGACGAAATCAGCGACGGACGTCAGGACCTCGATTTCGTGAGAGGTCACACCTTTTCCCTGTGGGTCGTTCAGGGCCGCGGAAATGATCGCGGGGCCTTGCGCGAAGACGGCATCGAAGTGAATTTCCCACGAGAGCACCTCGCAAAGCAAACCGTTATCGAGCACGTCCATGAGTTCTGTGAACTTCGGTGCGCGACGCATTTTTGGGATATCCCAGGAGCCACCTGTACCTGTCTGGAACTCCTCCAAACCACATCCTTTGCGGTCTTCGGGAATGACCCACACTGCGCCGTGCTTGAGGCTCAGCAGACCAAGGGTTAGGGTGCAGTGGCTCAGCGCCCCGTAGTTGAACGTTGACAAGCTTGTGTACGCCGAGCGTAGAGCCTCCACGGACTTCGTTTTCTGCAAGTTGTGGTCCGCGTGCGCCGTGCACGGCCTGCCATGGAGGCGCTCGTAATCGGCCTTCTTCCCCGCAGGGAGTTCCTGAACAACCACTGCTTCGTGCTGCGCCTCGTTCAAGAGGAACCTGTCTTTCAGAATGCCACACAGGAGATTAACCACTCTGGCAGCGGAGGGGTACGTCCCACCTCTGTTCTGCGGGTGGACGCAGATATCCTCCAAGGAAATTTTGGCCTTCAGCCGCTGGCCCTCGGAGTCCTTCAAGGCATAGCGGCTGCGCAACGTGGCGGCATCATTCAGGGGACCTGACTTGATGTCCTCGGACATCTATCCAGGCGCCCCCGCTGCTGCGGGGGCAGCTTCCCAAACAGATGCTCCGCGACGGTTGCCCCCGCTGCTGCGGGGCCCCGCTTAAAGCACGAGTGCCTGTCGCGCGCGCGGACAGAAGGAGGGGCCTCACGGATCCGCGGCCTGCCCGCACTTGAGCAAAAGGAGAAGGAGAGGAAAGGCAGATAGAGGGAGAGAGACAGAGAGAGAGAGAGAGAGAGAGAGAGAGAATGAGAGAGAGAGAGAGAGAGAGAGAGAGAGAGAGAGAGGCGACGAACGGCGGGTCGACGCGGCCTTCTCAGTTTTTCGATACGCGCACATCCGCCTGAACAGGAGAAGCATTGATACATCGGCCCCCCCCTGTGCGAGAGAAAGGTTGCCCACCCCGAACCCATCTGCGAGAGAAAGGGGCGCTGTGAGAGTTGCGTGTATGGAAGCGATGATCACTACAAAGACATAATGACGGGCGGGAGGTTGCAGGAGGGAGTGCAAGGGGAAGCGAAGCAAAGGAGAGAGCAGAACACAGGTGACAGCACAGATGTCGTGTTTTCCCCCACACCGCATGCGATGCCGCACGCGACGCGCGAAACCGCGCCCCCCCGCGCGCGCGCGAGTGCGCCCCTCCGCCGAGGTCACCCCCCCTCGGCGAAATTCTCGCGACATCCCTCCGCTGCTGCGGAGGGGCGTTCCCCTTGTGCGCTCGGGATGTCGTGGTCATCCTGAGGACCGTACAATCAACCATGTGGGGGCACTGTCGTGTTCATCCGCCCCGTAATTACATGCGAAGGGGGTCGGCGCCTTCTTGCCAGGAGCTGCCGACTGGCGGCATCTTGGACCCTAGTTTGTACCAGTTGCCCCAATGGTCGCGGTACCAAAGTGCCTGATCGAACCCATCGTCATCTTCCACGCCTGTCCTCCGAGCAGTCTTCTCATCCCACAACCCACCACGCTCCAAGACAGCAGCCCCCGCTGCTGCGAGGGCTACAGCAGCCCCCGCTACTGCGAGGGTTTGTTTCTTGGAGCTCGCCTTGCGCCGAGCTAGCGGCCGCGCGGCCGCCTCCGCCGACGCTGCCGTGGGTCGAGCCGCCGCCCCAGCGCGCTTGCTCGAATGAGGTCTGTGGTCCGGTTTCCGAAAACCCCTCTTCTCGCCGACGCGGCATCGTCCCGTCCTTGTGTCGGGTTTCCTATTCCTCTTCTCGCCGACGCGGCATCGCCCGATCCTTGTGTCGGGCTTCCTAACCTTCATGGCTGGCGATCTCGAACCCAAACGGCACGGCAGAGATTGGGAGCGGGACAAAGAGGTGACACATGGAGCGGGACAGGGGCGGGGAGCCCAGGACGGGCAGCAGGACCGACCACGGGACCGGGACCGGGACCAGCACCCCCGTTCCCGGTCCCGGTCCCGGTCCCGGCCCCGGTCCCGGTCCCGGTCCCGTGGTCGGTTCTGCTGCTCGTCCAGGGCTCCCCGTCCCTGTCCCGCTCCCGGTCCCGGTCCCGCTCTCCCCCTGGTCCCGGTCCCGGTCCCGGTGTCGGTCCTGGCCCCTGCAGGACCCCTCCTCCTCCTCCTCCTCTTGCTCGCCCTCCTTTCCCCCCCAGCAAAAAGCAAACGACGACGACGAGCACGGCGACAACGACCACGATTTCTTCAGCCGCTCAATGCGAGCGCCTGCCTCCTCGCGCGCGCGCGCGCCGAGCCCGCGCCTCAGATCTCTTATGCTAACCCCCGCTGCTGCGGAGACCACCCCTGCGGAGACCACCCCCGCTGCTGCGGAGGTCTCCGCAGCCGCGCGCCGTCAGCTGGAGTCGCTTGAAGGGCTGCGGCGCCGCGACAATGCCTCGAACGCGTCACTGTTGAACGCAAACGTGTCCGCAGGAAGCGGCGACTCCCTGGAGAGGAGCTGCGGCGGGGGAGGCTGCGGCGGCGGCCTCGGGACGAGCGGCGCTGCCAGAGGGCGGGGCGTCTGCGACTCTCTTGGCAGGAGCCGCTTCGGCGGAGGGTGCGGCGGCTGGCTCGGGACGAGCCGCGGTGGCGTAGGGTGCGGTGTCTCCTCCAGCGGGGGGGGCCCCGCGGCGCCCTCCTCCACGCGGGGGAGATGGCGGTGGTGGTGGCATCATTGGCGGCATGCCTGGCGGACGGCATATCTGGCCTGGGAGGAGCGGGCGCCATGCCCTCGGCCTCAGCATCACCTGACCTGTGTGGGGGGGGTGCGCGGGCGGCGTGGGCAGGAACCGCCCTGCCCACGCCGCCCTGCGGTCGCCGCCCTCCACCTGCCCACTGCGTCTGGAGCGGCTGCGCCCCCTCTGCTCCTGCCCTCTGCGTCTGGAGCGGCTGCGCCCCCGCTGCTGCGAGGGCGCTCTCCTCATTCGGTATTTGCCCCTCTGCTCCCGCTTTCTGCGTGTGGAACGGCTGCCCCCCCGCTGCTGCGAGGGCTTCGTCCTCTTTGGGGTTCTGCTCCTGATATCTTTCTTCTTGTTATTATTCTTCTTGTTTTTCCTCATCTTCTCCTTCTCCTTCTTCTCCTCCCTCTCACCTCTGTCAGGGTTGCTCTGTTCGCCCTGGGGCGGCGCGGGGCTGCAGAGGTCGACGGCGTCGCGCCCGTCGCCCTCAAGCTCCCCCTGGGCTCCGTGCGCCCCCGCTGCTGCGGAGGCTGCTGCTTCAGATTATGTCTCCGCCTCCTCCTGGTCTCCGTGCGCCTCCGCTGCTGCTGAGGCTGTTGCTTCGGGTTCTGTCTCCGCCCACTCTCCCCGCTGTTTTTCCCACTTGGCTTCCCGCTTCCGATCCTTCTTCCTGGCCGCGGCGCCTTTGCCAGACTTCCTGTTCTTGGCTTCTATAAAAACGAACAATGTGTGGCAATGTTCCGTGAGGCGGTTCGCATCCTGGGCCTTGTGGATCACCCTGTGCAAGTGCGGCCAGTCATATGTATCCTGCTCCTTGCGCTCCGCGTCCGTGAGCCTGACCCAGGTCGGACGCGCCACCCAATCCAACTGGCGGTACTGCAGGCTGGTGAGGAGCCTCCGCTGCTGCGGAGGCTGGGAATCCTGATTCAACCAGTGCGGCAGATCAGGCTGCCCGCCCGCAGGGCACTCGCGAACCTGAGCGGGGCCAAGAATCACGATGTAGTGCGGGTGCGTCACGTGACAACCTTTTGTCGGACACCACAAAGCCAAGCCGAGTACGCCTGTACCAGACGCGCCGCAACTTCTGAGCAGCTCCGAAAGATCCTCCCTGCCTGCGTCAAAGATCCCAGCGAGAATACGCACTCGGTTCCACAACACCAGGTTCCGCAGCCCGTTGCGGAAGTTCTCGGGCCACGGGTGCCCCGCGAGGCTCGTCTGGTGTCGGAAGAACACGCCCCCCACTGCTATGGAGAGTTTGCCTTCCTTTGCTTTCGGATTGTGAGCCACCGCTGCCAGGGTCACCGACCAGGCCTGAACCAGGAACTTCCCGTGGCAGTGCCAGCGAAGCACCTCGCACTGCTCGACGCGCTCGGGAACCCAGAGGAGAGCCCCGACGCACTCGCGCGCGACCTCCCCGTGGAAGCCACTTTGGCGGATGAGATCGTCGAGATGTTGCTTCCGCCGATCGCGATTGATGCGTGCGCCAGGCTCGAAGGAGACTAAGACGACCCCTTCGCGCCTGTCCCTGACAGCTGCGACCCAATCCGACAGGGAGGCGCCCGCGCGCAGGACGAGGGAAGCAAAAGCCAGATTCACGCGCGCCTCTGTCTGCCCCTCCTGCACCTGGTCTTCGTCGTCGTACAGCAGGGGCACAAGAGGCTTGGAATGGCTCGGGCCGCGCTCTTCCGATGGGAAGTGCGGGCGGCCTTCCTCTGGGAAGCCCTCTTGGACAGGAAGCGCTGGCGACCGAGCCTTCGAGGTCAAGGCGAGAGTCTCGATCACGCGGGCCCCCGCTGCTGCGGAGGAGCTTTCACGCAGTTTGCGCGCTGCGATCAGAGCCTGCCGCTGTCGCCAATTAGTCGTGCAGGGAGATCTCGGTCTCGGGTCATCGGAGCCACCCTGTCCAGGCTCGATTACCACTGCGGCGGCGCCTGGCTCCACGGATGCCCCCGCTGCTGCGCAAGCCGCCTCCTTAGCCGTTATGACTACAAGGCGGTTGGCGGCGGCCGTTAACTTCCGCGCATCTTCGATCAGGCCATTCTGCATCAATTCCTGAGCAACCAGCAGGCTCTGCGAAACGCTTTCCTGGGCACCAGACATCGACGAAAACAATGACCGCAGTTTCGTTGCAACCTCCCCCCCCGCTGCTGCGGAGGCCGGTGCTGGATCTGCCATTCCATGCGGAACTGCATCAGGGGCCTCCTCTGGCAGCCCCCGCTGCTGCGGAGACTTCGGCAGAGGTTCCTGCGCGGCTCCAGTCGCGCCAGGCTGCTCCATGCCCCGGGCCGCCCCCGTCGCGGAGGCGGGCGGGCGCGGCGGGGGGCAGACCTGCAACGGCTGCGGATTCACTTTATCGCAATGCCATCCCTCCCTGCGCTCAAATGACTTTTCCCCTTGCGCCACTCTGCTGCTCCCACTTCTGAACTACCTCATCCCTTCTACCTCTGCCTGCTCCCTCCTCTTCCTGTTCAGTCCTCCCTCCTCCCTCCACCGCGCTCATTTCTCCTTGCTCCCTTCTCTGCTCCTCCTACGTGGGGCGTTTCACGACAACGACGACGACGACGCCGACGAGAACGATGACCACGACGGCGACAACGAGGGCAACGACGACCACGACGACGACGACGAGGACGATGACCACGACGGCTACCAGCGACGACGACTAGCGACGACGACGATCGACGACGACGACGCCGACCACGACGACGACGGCGAGGACGACAACGAGCGACGACGACGACGACAATCGACGCCGACGAGGAACGACGACGACGAACGAGGACGACGATTACGACGACGAGATGACGAAGGATCGAAGATCGAACCTCGAAGTGCGAAGCTTCGAAATTCAAACTTCGATCTTCGAACTCCGAACTTCCAGCTTCTAACTGCGAACGTCGCTGGGGTGCCAGGGATGGACTGGGATGGAGGGAAAATGGGAAGGAAAAGCGAGGAAGCGGGAGAGGAAGTTGGAGGAGAACGAACAGGCGTGGAGCGACGAGGAACGGGCGGCGAGGAGCCGACGTTGAGGGCGGCGGGATGGGGGGACAGGGAGGAGAGGGGAGACTTCAAAACGAAAATCGCGCCACGGCGCCTGCACGCGCGCCCCCGATCTCGGCGGCCGACGCGCGCGCCCCTGCAGAAATGCAACGCGCCCTTAATTCGAGCCCCGCTGCTGCGGAGCCACCTACTCCACAACCAAATCGTCTGGGGAGCTGTTCGGACCCCAAACTACTAGTTCTTCAGCCACTCGGCTCTTGCGAGTCCGCCCTCATGACAAAGGGCAACCTTCACATGGGGACACTCAATGGGGTGTTGATTGAGAACGCCCCATGTGGCTGGTGGCAGGAACGGACGAGGGGGGGCGGATAGAGGAGCAGGACGAGCACTGGCAGGGGATATGCACCAGGAGAGAGATCTCATGGAGGAAGAGGAGGGGAGGGGACGAGAGCCACTCATAATTAAGCGCACGCAGGCCCACGCACGTGCTCCATTTCTCAGCGACCGCCGCGCCGCCATGAGAACTGTCGTACCACCGCCGCTAATGCGGCGGATGCGTGACCTCTCCCATCCCTGTCCTGCGCTGTTTCTGCTACCGCCCTCCCCCCTTCCAGCCGAGCTCGGGTTTCATGCTCGGAGACGGGCGCGGCTGGCGGCTCTTAGTGCGGGTGCGCGTGCTGCCTCCAACTCCTCATCCCCCTCCTCCTCCTCTCCTCATCCCCCCTCCTCTTCCTCCTCGTCCTCCTCTATCGGCCCAGCCCCGATCGCCGCTCAGCTCCCCTGGTGCGGCTGGCGGCAAAAGTACCGAATATTGCCTGGGATGTCCTTCACCTTCTTCTTCGACATCTCAGGCATCATCTTGCCCATCTCCTCGGTACGGCGCGCCTCCTCCATCATCTGCCGCGCCTGGTCGACGAGCATCTGGCCCTTCACTCCAACGGCGCGTGCATGGCGGCAACGATTGCGCCACTGGAGAAACCGCACCACCATGGTCGCCCAGTGCCAAACACTGCCCTCCGTCGTGATGAGCTCGAAGTCATCGACGTCGTACTTGCCCGCGATGCTCGCCATAGCGGCGCAAAAACCGCGAAGGAGCCTCCTCTGGCAGTCCCCGCTGCTGCGGAGACTTCGGCAGAGGCTCCTGCGCGGCTCCAGTCGCGGAGGCGGGCGGGCGCGGCGGGAGGCAGACCTGCAACGGCTGCGGCTTCACTTTATCGCATTTCCATCCCTCCCTGCACTCACATGGCTTTTCCCATTGCGCCAGTCTGCTGCTCCCACTTCTGAACTACCTCATCCCTTCTACCTCCATCTGCACCCTCCTCTTCCTGTTCAATCCTCCCTCCTCCCTCCACCGTGCTCATTTCTCCTTACTCCCTTCTCTGCTCCTCCTACGTGGGGCGTTTCACGACAACGACGACGACGATGACCACGACGGCGACAACGAGGGCGACGACGACCACGACGACGACGACGAGGACGATGACCACGACGGCGACCAGCGACGACGACTAGCGACGACAACGACCGACGACGACGACGCCGACCACGACGACGACGGCGACGACGACAACGAGCGACGACGACAACGACAATCGACGCCGACGAGGAACGACGACGACGAACGAGGACGACGATTACGACGACGAGATGACGAAGGTTCGAAGATCGAACCTCGAAGTGCGAAGCTTCGAAATTCAAACTGCAACCTTCGAACTCCGAACTTCAAACTTCGAACTGCGAACTTCGCTGGGGTGCCAGGGACGCAATGGGATGGAGGGAAAAATGGGAAGGAGAGAACGAGGAAGCGGGAGAGGAAATTGGAGGAGAACGAACAGGCGTGGAGCGACGAGGAACGGGCGGCGAGGAGCCGACGTTGAGGGCGGCGGGATGGGGGGACAGGGAGGAGAGGGAAGACTTCTTTACGAAGATCGCGCCACGGCGCCTGCACGAGCGCCCCCGATCTCGGCGGCCGACGCGCGCGCCCCTGCAGAAATGCAACGCGCCCTTCATTCGAGCCCCGCTGCTGCTGCGGAGCCATCTACTCCGAAACCAAATCGTCTGGGGAGTTATTCGGTCCCAAAACTACTGTTTGCCACCCGCTGCTGCGGGCGCCGAGGGCCTGGTGCTGGGCGCCGCGGCCCCGCTGCTGCGGGGCACCTGAGAGGGCGTCGGCCTCCCCTTCTCTCCGGCGGCGTCGAACTTGACCTTACGCTCCACACCGAGGTCCTTGTACCAGCGAAAAGTTCCTGACCCGTCGCTCCCGCCCAAACCCGCGGTTGGTGGCCTCACCGTGTCCGCGTGGGGGACGAGGGGCAGAGCTTCGACCTTCCTGTCGCCCCAGTGCGGGTGTAAACGGACGCCTGTCCCGTCGTCGCGGTGCAACACGAAATCCCACATCGGCAGCTTCACTTTCACCCGCTGCCCCGCGAACTGTCGCGCGCGCGCAATACTCTGACGCATGTGGTCGTAGCTGTTTGGCCGGACTTCGAGGGAACAGCCGATCAGAGCCCCGCTGCTGCGGGGCCCCTCCACGACCTCCCTGATATCTTCCTCCCTGAGCGTCGCCACCATCTCTTGCCACCGCCAAGGGACTTCCTCGTCGCTTTTGAAACCAAAGCTCGTCCTCGCACCGTGGTCGCAAACATCGACCATGGTGGGCTTCGCATTGTCAAACCACTTGGCTTCTGACTCGAACGGGGCAGTCGGGTCTTCATTCAGATGGCGCCACCATTTCAACGCTTGATTGCGTTGCTGAAACGAAGTGCCGAGCCTCTCTTCATAACTCAAAAAACAATTAACATCAAACTTCTCAAAATCCTGGGGCCCGCGCGCCGCCGCCGCTGCGGTGGCGCGGGGCTCCTGCGCCGCAGGCGCGGCTCGGGATCCCGACCCCTCTCCTGAAACTGTGTTCCCAAGTTCTGGTACGTTTCGGAGGGCAGCCCTCACGAAATTATCGAATTCGGGCTTGCCGAGACCAGGGGCGCGGGGGCTCACAACGCTAAGCGCGGCGAAGCGAGACGGCCGTTGAGGCGAGACCGCCGCCGCTGCTGCGGCGGCAGGGCCATCGCGCCATTTGGCGTCCTCCGTTGGCGTGTGCCCGTCTTGTCGCCAGTCTCTCCAACCCCTCGCTGACCAATCATGGCCGTCCTCCCAGCCACGCCAGCCGCTGCTGCGGCTATCCCACCATCCTCCCGCGCCATCCCATGTGTATCCGCCTGCATCGCCCATTGCAAGACGATGGCGCAGGCGCGCGTTAGGCCGCGACGGGCCCAGCTGCACCGGTGCTCGCGGGCGATCCCACGGGCGCGGGGTGGTTTGAGCATAGCGGCGGCGGACGACGCGACGTGATTGGACGGCGGAGAACTTGAAAGGAAGGGGGGTTGGAAACGAATGAACGAAGTGGACGAAGAGCGGAAATCGAACCAGAGGGGAGGCGAAAAAAGAGCGGAAAAGAATAAGGACATGCAGACGAAGGAGAGTGACGAGGTAGATGGCGGGCCAGAACGGCAACGGAGGATAATGTGGTGGAAATTGTGAAAAGGACGCATGGAAAAACACGACGAGGATCACAGACGCAAAGATGATGAGCGCAGTGGTAGCATGACATATCCGAAATCAAGAAGCAGGATGACGAGGAACGGGATGACGAGCAACTCTGTCGCAGAGAGCCTCCGAACGCACCCCCTCTGTCACAGAGGGCCTCCGAACGCACCCCCTCTGTCACAGAGGGCCTCCGAAAAACACCCCCTCTGTCACAGAGGGCCTCAATGATCACTTTAATGCGGCTTCTGGATTATCCCCTTCGCGCTCCGCGCTGCGTGCATCGCGAAACGCGATCAGCTTCGCCGCGCTCTGATTATTGGAGAAGTCCCCGCCTTGGACAGCAGGTCCCCGAAGGCCCCCGCCTCCGCGGGCCCTCGACCAGAGGCGTCCTCGATGCTCCTCCTCCTCCTCCTCCTCCTCCTCCTCCTCCTCCTCCTCCTCTCCCTCCTCCTCCTCCTCCTCCTCCTCCTCCTCATCATCATCATCATCATCATCATCATCATCATCATCATCATCATCATCATCATCATCATCATCATCATCATCATCATCATCATCATCATCATCGCCCAGGCAGCGAGGCGCGACGAACTCCGCGCCCTCGCGGCGGCCCCCGCCAGCGGCCCGCGAGTCTCGTCTCTCTGCGGCGTCTCGCGCCCTCCGCCGCCCCTCGGGGAGGTCTCCGCCGGAGGGGAGCGTCTCCATGGGGGGGGGGGAGGGGGGCGGGGGCGCAGGCCGTGGCCAGCGGCACGTGCACGGCCCCGAGGGGAGGAGGAGGGAGGAGGAGGAGGAGGAGGAGGAGGAGAGGAGGAGGAGAGGAGGAGGAGGAGGGAGGGGAGGAGGAGTAGGAGGAGGAGGAGGAGGGGAGGAGGAGGAGGGGGAGGGGGAGGAGGGGGAGGAGGGGGAGGGGGAGGAGGAGGAGGAGGAGGGGGGGCCAGCGACGTGGAAACGAGAAGAGGCGCCACGACATCTGGGGAGGCATCGTGGCCCCCGCCAGGACATCCACACACACACACACACACACACACACACACACACACGCAGCCCAAGTCGACATTCCCCCCTTGGCTGGCTCCGGTATGGCCCCAGTTCCCCCTGAGAGGGTCCCAAGATATCCTGGAGAGGGCTTCAGGGGCTCCCACCAAAATGTCCCATATAGGGCTCCAAGATGGCTTCAAGAGGCTCCCAGAACAAAAGATCCACGAAGGCATTTATGTTTGAATCCCGTCGTCGTCGCCTTCTTTCTGCCCAATCCTCGGTTTCCCCATCACCACATCACACATCATGGCCCTCCAATTCCGCTTCCAACCCAAGGTTCACCATGCATTGAGTCGGAACGTGTTCCGTCAGATTCCGCTTCCTTTTGCTCGCCCTCCTCTTCCAACTACGCATCTTCCTATCTCCCTCATCCTCCTTGGCGTCATTATTCTTTCTCCTCCAACCTCTTCGAAAGATAACGGCTGTCCCCCCTATTGATCGTCTGCAGGGCGTCGTTTCTGCATGGGTTTGTGGGGGTGCGAAGCGTCAATAGGTACGGGACGCCTTCGCCCCATAAAGACGAGAAATCTTCGAAAGCCTCGACTCTCGAACCTGCGCATCCCTCCTCATCCTCTTCCTCCCACTTCCTTCTCCTCCTGCTGCTCCAACAGCACACAATCTCCAGGCCTGAGACATGCCACCCTGCTTCACCCTCGACTTGACGCGCAGGAGCCACTGGTCCTGCGAGGAGGTGCACACAAGGACAACATCCTCATCCTCATCTGCCCTCCTGCTTTCCTTCCCCATCCTCATCCTCCTCCCCTGCCTTCCTCCTGTCCTTCCCCATCCGTTTTTTTCCGATGTTCCCTCCGCCTCCCCCGTCTCCCACGTCCTCCTTTTTTGTTGTTCCCCACTCTCGGGCGCACACTAACATGGAGTACAGCGCTTCGCGGCCCCATAGGGAGCTCCACCGCAGGCCCCAGTGCCCAATGGCGGTGTCCGCATGCACGCGTTTTCCCACACCCAGCACCTGGCCATCGCTCGGACGTCCATTCCCTGTGCTTTTTTCGGTTTCGTGCGTGGTTTTTGTTCGCCAAATGGTCAAGGATGCTCCTCGATGGTCCTCGCCGAAGGAAGTATGCACACGTCCGAGCGATGCCAAGGCACAGCGCTTCGTGGCCCCATGGGGAGCTCCACCAGAGACCCCAGTGGCGGTGTTCGCCCGCGCCTCCCCCGCCCAGTATGGCGCTTCGTGGCCCGCTACAGTCATCGGCCTGACCTACGGAACGATAAATAAGGAACGAAGCCCCTTGTCGTTCCAAGTGAGTCTCCGAAGTCCGAAGGAACACCAGGGGGGCTCGCCGCCAAAAAGGTAGCAGAGCGCATGCAAACCCAAGGAACGACCGAGCCCCTTTTGAAAAGGAAGTGTTCCTTATTCAAGCTGCTCACTGTAAAGCGCTCCACTGGGGATCCGTGGCTCTGGCGCGGGAGTGCCAGGAGCCACAGAGCGGGGAGGGCCCCCCCCCGAACACGGGGAGGCCCGTGCCACCTGCTCCGGCGGCGGCTCGCGCGCCGTGCCCGCACGGAGGGGAGGCCCGCTGCTAGCTCACACGCCCCGCGGGACGCACAGAGAGATGCTGACGCTATACCTGGCCATCGCTCGGACGTCCATGTCCTGTGTTTGTTTGCTGGTTTCGTGCGTGGCTTCTTCGCCAAATGATCGAGAATGCTCCTCGATGGTCCTCGCCGAAGGAAAAATGCACACGTCCGAGCGATGCCAAGATACAGTCCAGGGCTGAACCTAAATGGTGCTTTCGTTTTCGCTTTGTCTTCCATTCCGCCTTTACCGCAAAACGAAGTCGAAGCGAGAACGGCCAACGAAATCGCCAGAACACCGTTTAGATTCACACGTGATACAGTTAACCCGTACAGCAAGGATGTGCGACAAGGATGCAAAAGCCTTGGACGCCCATTTCGAAGCTCTTCGAGCGGGGCGCGCCCGACGAAAGTGGCGAAGGATGGACCGAGGAGGCAAGGATGCAAGGGTACCCTTGGGAAGGTCGCCCATCCTCACTATGCGGGTTGACTGTATGTCCTCCTTGGAGGCGCGCGCGCGTCCGACCCGAACATATAGTATGCCCAGCTTGTAGTAGATTGTTTCCCGAGCGGTGTGGCCAGAAAGCGCCCGCCACGACGCATATACGATAAGATGTTTCGGTGCGCGCCTCGCCTCTGGTGGGGGCGAGGCACACATGGTATTCGTATGGTGGTGGGACGCCGCAGGATACCCGCTGCTGATTCACACGCCTTGGCCCATGTTTGCGTTTCTTCGGGTACGGTCGGGAACTTTGGATCGCGTGTCGCCGCGGCGGCCCCAGCGACACGCTATGCCTGTCGCTCCGCTTCGCGCGGAAGGCAAGATCGGAAAAGTACGGCACGTGGACGCCTCGGGACAGCGAACTGGACAGCGTGTCGCACCGAGGCGCGGAGGGCCAAAACGGGCGGAACGACACGCTATCCAAAAAATTGCCGACCGTGCCCTCTCCCCCCTTCTTGATGGGCTGGTAGTGGTGGTGGGAGAGAAAAACAAACCATCAGTTTTGTCGTCGTCCCCTTCCCCCCCCCTCGTCCTGGTTCACGGCCTCGGCCCCGAGGGCCTCGGGAGCCAGCATGTCGCAGGACTCCCGGAAGGGGGGCTCTCCTCAGGCGGGCCGCTGGGGCTTGCGGCCTGCCTGCCTGCCGCCCTCCCCCCTCGACGAGCGGAGCGTGGCCACGAGAGCGCGTGTCAAGGGCACGAGCTCCTGGGCCCCAAACGAAGAACTGTCCGGGGGGCGGAAGGCCCAAACACGGAGAACAGATCGGTACCGAGGCTAGCGTTAGGTCGGGCCCGTCCTCCTACAAGTGGATTCTGGAGAAAAATGGGAAATCGCGAAAAAGATTAAAAATAATACTCAAACATGGTAACAGAATCGTCCCCATACTATGTTCTGACTGTCTCTAAATGTTCCTCCTGTAGAGGGACATGCCCGATTTAAGGCTAGCGCTGCTCATCAAAAAGAAGGCATAAACATAAACGTGTGGTGCTCCGCGCGGATTTCTTAGATCTGCGCTGGACGGAGCGCGCCAGGGGCGGCGACGGAGGCGCCCCCGGGGAGGCCCAGCGCGGATCCAAGAAGTCCTCGCAGAGCGCCAACAGTCTATGTTCATGGTGCTCTTCCTTCGATCTTCACCCTCGCGCAAGCTGCACTGTGAGCTCTGGGCGTCGCGCAGCCGTCGTGCTGCAACCGGTGGCGCCGAGCAGAGAACCAAGTGGCTCGTCTGCCCACGGCGAACTTCCACCACGAGCAGGTCCCCCCAGCCTGGATCCGAGAAAAGCGGCCCGAAGACCAAAGGCCCCTCCCGAACCCAGACCCGTCCTTCTCTGGGCGTCCTGGCTGTAGCTCTGCCCTGTGGCCGACCGACCGAGCAGGAGGAGGAGGAGGAGGAGGAGGAGGAGGAGGAGGAGGAGGGCTGGACTCTGGGCTCTGCGCCGCGCCAGGGCCACTGGGCATTCGCTTGTCCGCCCCTGCGATGTGTTCAAGATGAGCGCTTCGACCACGGGTGCCGCAAGGCCTACCTCGTCTGCATGGCCTCTTCGGAGGCCGCACGGTCGCACGGTGAGGGTCCACCAGAGGAGAAGAGATCCCATTTCACAACCCCAAAATCCTCGCAATGGGCGCTGGGGCTGCCTAAGACTCCGAAGTCAGAAAGAAGAGGAGGAGGAGGAGGACGAGGAGGAGGAGGAAGAGGAGGAGGAGGAGGAAGAGGAGGACTACGAGGACGAAGAGGACGAAGAGGAGGAGGAAGAGGAGGAGGAGGAGGCGGAGGAGGAGGAGGATTGGACGAGCGATGTCACGATGCGACGAGTAGCTCAGGATACTTCCTTGACGTTCCCAAATACCTAGAAGCCCTCGTTTCTGCAGCTCGTGTGGAACATGTTTGGCGTCGCATCGTGAAAGGGCAGTCCGCACGCGCGCCCAGGCAATCCAGGCCACGGTATCGCGAGTTTACCTGCAAGCAAGAGGGGAGGAGAAGACGAGGGACGGCCGCAGAGAAGCGGAAGCGAAAAAGAGTAGACGCTCTCACGCGGAGAGGCCGCAGCGGGGCGCGCGGGGCGGCCAGGCTGGTGGGCAGCCCCTGGCAGCGGGCGCGGGACGGCATCGCGGGCGCGCCAAGGGGAGGTATCAGCGGCAGCAGTGCAGGGCGGGGCCCAGCAAGAAGGGAGGTGCCGGAGCTGCAGGGCCGCCAGAAGCCCTGTATGCCAGGGCGGGAGGCGGGGCCCCGGCTCTGGATAGGGAAACGACAAATAATATAAACATTAAAAAAGTCGGAGGTCCGCGCGGATTTCCGAGATCCGCGGTGGACCCCCTCCCTGGCGCGCAGAGCGCGCCAGGGGCGGCGCCGGAGGCGCCGACAAGGGGGTCCAGCGCGGATCCAAGAAATCCGGGCGGACCTCCGAATGTTTCTGTCACTGTTTGCTCCCCTAGTCCCCCCGGACCTCGGGCGCCCCGAAGGCAGTCGAGACCCAGGCCTCGGGCGCCTCGAACAAATCGAGGCGGGGGTTCTTCGTAGTTCTCCTGGCCTCTCGGGGCCCTCGCCAGGCCTCGGGACCGTGAACAAAAGCACTCGAGATGAACATATTTTCCCGGGGAAGTGGTCGGGAGGTCGGGGGCCCGCGTCTCGACAAAGTCGAGACGTCGGATGTCTGGGCCTCCCCGGGACCCGTTCTTCGTCCCGAGCCGATTTCTGGCGGCCCTGGGGCCCGGGCGAGGGCCCCGAGAGGCCGAAGACGACGAAGGACCTCCGCCCCCAGACATCCGACGTCTCGATGCTGTTCGAGACGCGGGCCCCCGACCTCCCGACCACTTCCCCAGGACGATCTTTTCACCCCGAGTGGTCTTGCTGACGGTCCCGAGGCCCGGCGAGGGCCCCGAGAGGCCAAAAAACTGCGAAGAACCTCCGCCTCGATTGCTTCGAGGCGCCCGACGTCTGGGGGTGGTCGGGGAGGGAGGTCGGGGGCCAGGGCCCCGAACAAAAAATCGAGGCGTCGGACGTCCGGGCGCCCCCGGAGAGGCCCGAGGACTATACTTCTGCGCCGCAGCGCGGCCGCGCAGACCGCGCGCGGGGGCAGGCCGGGACACGGCCACGGCGAACTAGTCCGGATGCCAGAAGGGGGAGGGCGGGGAGGGAGCGGCCGCGGGAGGACAAGGAAGGAGCCGAGGCGCCCACGCAGGCTGACACGAGCGCGCTGCACCGCTCGCAGGAGCAGCGCCTCGCAGAACGGCCTGGGCTCCGCCGCGGGGGATTTACGACGCACCGCATCGAGGCAGGCCTGTGTTGTCTGGGCATTTGCGAGTATCGGGGGCGGCCAAGAGGGGGGGGCGCAAATCACGGCCGGCGGCACACGTGCGCGGCCCAGCGGGGGGGCCAGGAACGTCAGGAAAGAAGAGGGGCGCCGTGAAATCTGAGGAACTATCATGGCCCACGCCATGAGATCCACCCCGCCCAGTCCTCACCCCCCTCTTTGCCGCCCCCGAGAGTCTTGCCGTCGCTCGGACGTCCATTACCCGTGCATTTTTCGGTTTCGCGCGTGTTGTTTTCTTCCTCGATGGTCCAGGATGGTCCTCGATGGCTCTCGCCGAGGAAAAATGCACACGCCCGAGCGATGCAAAGGAGAGCACGGCAGGTTCGTGTCGTGCCGACCCCAGCATTGGCTTTTGACACCGCAGGGATCGTTCAACCTTGAACGATCGGCCGCTGCCGCAACGTCCGATCGTTCAACATCGATCGATTCTGGGCCGCCGTCGGCGTTCAACCTTGAAAGCCCGCGCTGGGGTCGCCGCTGGTCGACACGTCGCAAACCTACCGCAGGCACTCTGCGAGCCGTGGGGCGCGCTCGCCGAGCGGCGGGGGCCGCCCGCGGGGCGCCCGCGGGCGGCCCGGCGGCCCGATCCCGCACGGACGAGCGCGCGCCTCTGGAGGAATATCCAAAAACCGTCCCAAAAATATCCAAAAACAGTCCCAAAAATAGTTCGTCCAAAAACAGTCCCAAAAATAGTCCAAAAAACAGTCCAAAAACAGTCCCACTAAAAATTCGCCGGCCCAACGGGCCAGAGGCGTGCTAAGATCTCCGGCGACTGCTTTACAATCTTTCTATATTTCTACTTCGCGCGCGCGGGGCGGCCCCTGGGGGTCCCCGGGCGGAAAGTACCCCGGCAAGGTCCTGAGAGAGTCCCGGGAGGAGTCACCAGGGCGCTCCAGCAGCGCACCAACGCGGCTCCGAGACGTCCCCGAGAGCCCCAAGAAGGGCCAAGAGGCTTCCAAGAGGCCTTCAAGATGCTACATGAGGGGTCCGAGATGCCACAAGATCGCTCCAAGACGCCCACGATGGCCCCCAGACGCCCCAAGAGGCCTCCAAAAGCACTCCCGAGAGGGCCCCGAGAGGCAAAATTCATTGCTTTTCCTAAGGTTTTGGATGAATTTTCACGTTTCCACCTTTTCGGCTTCACGACACCCCAAGACGGCCCAAGAAGACCCCAAGACCGCCCCAAGAGGGCCCAAGAGGCCCCCAAGAGGGCCCCAAGACGGCCCAAGAGGGCTCCAAGACGGCCCAAGAGGGCCCCAAGGACGCCCCAAGAGAGGCCCCAGGGGGGGAACACGAAACAATATTTCGAGCCCTCGGCCCTCAGAAGTCCCCAGGAGGCCCCAAGAGGCCCCTAAGAGGCCCCAAAGAGGCCCCCAACAGGCCCTCAGGAGGCCCCCAAGAAGCCCCCAAGCGGCCCCTGCAGGCCACCCAAATGCCCCCCCAGCACGCAAGAAAACAGGACGAAGAGGAGAAACAAAAAACTTTTCCTTGCCGCCCGCGTCCGCAACGACAGAGGACATCAGCACTACACGAGAATCAACGTTCCCATTCAACGCCTGCCACCGTCCGACACGACAAAAGAGGCACAACCTGAGTCCCCCGCCACCTGCAGCTCCGCACTGCCGACGGCCACTCGGCCAGTCAACGGCGGTGCGCGATATGGGCCAGCGGAATGAGCGAAGCGATTAAATATCCAAAAACAATCCCAAAAACAGTCCCAAAAACAGTCCAAAAACAGTCCCAAGGAATACCCAAAAATAGTCCCAAGAATAGTCCCAAAATATCCAAAAACAGTCCCAATAATAGTTTGTTGTGACTATTTGTTTGGCCATTTTGGCGTACGTTTGGAGTTTTTGTTCGTCGAGAATCCCCCTGCAGGGGGGCACGCCCGACCTGGCCCCGGGCCCTGCGGCCCACGGCAGCGAGGCAGACTGTTTTTTATTTTCATGTTTTTTGAATTGCAAGCGGCAGCGAGGCAGACGTGCGCGTGCTGCCGGTCCGAGGCGGGGCGAGCCGGGGGCGCCGAGGCCGATCGGCGGGCGGCCCTCCGAGGGCGCCCGGCTGCTCGCCCAGGCGCGCCCCATTGATTTGCGGTGCTGCCCCGGCCGCCGCGGCCGGGCCCGGCGCGCGCGCGGGCGCGTGTGCCTCCCTCCCCTCCCCCTGCTCCCTTCCCCCCCTCCCTCCTGCGCGTTTCCCCTTCCGCCTCTCGCCACAGGGCGTGTCTTGCGCTGGTAAAAAAAAAGTGTGGGTGTTTCGGGCAGTGGCGGGCAGGCTGGAAGGAGCCAGGACGAGGACAACTTCGGGTGAGGGTACAGTGAGGTCGGGCATGTTTTTCGACACGCGGATTTGGGACGAAAACTAATCTCAACACCCCAAAGGTGTTCCAAACATGCTCCAAAATACGAAACACCCTCCCAGACCATTTTTGGCCTATTTTCGAATTTTCCTCCTGTGGAGGGACAGGTCCGGCTTAAGGGCACCGTCGACCCGTAGGATAAGGATGCGCGGTACAGTCGGGGCGTTGACCTAAGGAACCTTAAATAAGGAACGAGGCCCCTTGATCCCAAAAGTTAAGCTTCGATTTCACATCGAAAACCTCAGGAAAACCCAAGCCAAGCTGTAAAACAATCAAGGAACACCGAGCCCCTCCCTGACTGCAAGGCTGCAAGGACCTCGGAAGGCCATGTCGACACTCCGCGGGCGGCGAGGGCGGCCAAGGATGGGCCGAGGGGGACGGATGCGAGGGCAACCCTGGACGTTTGCGCATCCTTCGCTGTGCGGGCTGGCCCTACCTAGGAAAGCGAGCTCTCAACATATATATATATATATACATATATATATACATATATATATATATATATATATATATATGTACGCCGACGCGTTTTCCGACCCTGCGCTGAAATTCGCACGGGAACGCGGATCCTGGTGTGTGCGGGATCCTGGTGTTTACATTCTTCGTTGTTTCCCGGGGAAAATGGGGAAAAAAGTATACATCACACCACCCCGACGTCGTCCCCGACCCTCAAAATAGTCCTGGGATTGAAAAACCGCCCGCCACTCGAAATATACATATATATATGTATGTGTGTATGTATGTATGTATGTATGTATGTATGTATGTATGTATGTATGTATGTATGTATGTATGTATGTTATGTATGTATGTATGTATGTATGTATGTATGTATGTATGTATGTATGTATGTATGTATGTATGTAATGTATGTATGTATGTATGTATGTATGTATGTATGTATGTATGTATGTATGTATGTATGTATATGTATGTATGTATGTCTGTCTGTCTGTCTGTCTGTCTGTCTGTCTGTATGTATGTATGTATGTATGTTTGTATGTTTGTATGTTTGTATGTTTGTATGTTTGTATGTTTGTATGTTTGTTTGTATGTATGTATGTATGTATGTATGTATGTATGTTTGTATGTTTGTATGTTTGTATGTTTGTATGTATGTATGTATGTATGTGTGTATGAATGTATGTGTGTATGTCTGTCTGTCTGTCTGTCTGTCTGTCTGTCTGTCTGTCTGTATGTCTGTATGTTTGTATGTTTGTATGTTTGTATGTTTGTATGTTTGTATGTTTGTATGCTTGCATGTGTGCATGTTTGTATGTTTGTATGTATGTATGTATGTATGCATGCATGCATGTATGTATGTATGTATGTATGTATGTATGAATGTATGAATGTATGTATGTATGTATGTATGTATGTATGTATGTATGTATGTATGTATGTATGTGTGTATGCTCCAGTTTCCGACTACTCTGAGATCCGGCGACTCTGGAGGATGTATCGGGCGCCGCGGCCTTCTCGGAGCGCTTCGAGACGCTCCGAGAGCGTTCCGGAGCGCTCCGGGACGGACAGTCGTCCTCGTCCTGGCCCCGTCCGAGGGGCACCGCGCGAGCTGCGGAACGCGCTCGGTGCGAACAGGGCACGAGGGTACATGTGCACGAGTCTCAGGTCGGGCATGTCCCTCTACCGGCGGATCTTGCACGAAAAATTAAAGACACTCCAAACAGAATCATAAAAAATCAGAAATACGCAAAGCATCGTCCCCAGACTATTTTCTACTATCTTTGCATACTCCTCCTGTAGAGGGGCACGCCCGACTGAACACGGGGGGCACGAGGCCTCCACCCCTGCACCCCTGGCCTGCCGGGTCTTCCAGAAGGGGCGGCCCCCCGGTTCTCGGAGGGCGGGTCTCCGTAGAGGTACACGCGCGCCGACTGCATCGTGAAGAACTCGAAGGTGATCCTGCGGGTGTTGCTAGAAATGCCCCTGGGCCAAAGTGCCCCCAGGATTCTCAGGGTAGCCCAAACGGCCTCTAGAGCGCCCCTCCGGAGGCCCAGAGGGCCACAGGAGCTCCCCAATGGAGCGAGAAAAGCTGGGCACCCTGGGCCAGGGGTACTTCTAGCAACGCCCGAGATCCTGCGGGGGAAGGAGGCGGTCCGGTCCAGGCTCTCCCAGAACTCCGCGCTGGGCAGGCTCTCCTGCAGGGGGGCTCGCGCGGCAGGCAGGCCCTCGGCGGCCCGGCCAGACAGAGCGCCAGGCATGGCTCGCGATGGTCGGCGTCCCGAGGGCCGTTTCTGGGCCCCGGAGCCGCCAACAGAAGCCCATCGGGGTGGAAAGAAAGCTGGTCTGGCCCCAGGGGAAGGGGTGGAGGCCTTCGGGGGAGGGCGAAGAGCTGGTCGTCGGAGGCATCCGCTCGTCTTGAGCAGGGTGCCGAGCTCATGAATTTAGCTTCCCCTGTAGGGTCCAGGTTCTGCAAGGGCGCACCTTGCATAAGGATTCAAGCCCCTTTCGAGCCTCAGCTCCGCCTAGAAGCACAAACAAAAAAAGCCAAGGGAAAATTAGGCTGCCGAAGCAACGCTGGTGATGAGCCTCCTTTGCCGGAAATGTGTGGGGCCCGTGTGCGGAATGTGCCGAAATAAGCGGGGAACCGCATGCAGCTTTCCAGCTGAGGCCGGACGTGGAGGCCACTAAGTGGGGCGCGAAACGCGGGGGGTGCGCCGAGAGGCGCGGGGAAGACACGCAAGCCTTCCCACTGGGGCCGCAGGCGGGGCTCGCATGAGGGGTGCGTCAGCACTGGCGGAAGTACGCGTGTCAATGCTTGATCTTCTGACCCGGGTCAATCCAGACCGGGGTCAGCAGGAAACCAAAAACTGCAATGCAGGAATAAAAAACTGCAACGCAGATCTTCGCAAACCCAGGTCAGCCAATATGCGAAGTCGCCTCGCGGCCACGAGCGGCTCGCTAACCCGGGTCCGCCAGACGGGGTCTTCGCAGGATCCTGCAGGATCTGGCGCCCTGGCTGACCCCCGTTTGCATTGACCCCCGTCTCAAGGCTCCCGAAATGTATCCAGTGAGGCCGTGCCGGGGTGGGCTGAGAGACGCTCTGCGCCCCTCCCCCCAGGGGGCTTCGGTGGAACTCCCTACGGTCAAAATCTGCCGTGAGGACGCGCTGTAAGGCCGCAATGACCCTTGGAGGGTCCGTGGACGCCCCAGTTGAAGCTCTTCTGGCGGCGCGCTGCCGAACAACTCTGAGGACGCGAGGGTGCCATTCGGGAAGGTTGCCCGTCTTTACGATGGATTTGCACTGCACGGCGCAGCAAACCGCGTGAGGGGTGCGCCTAAATGCCCCCCCCCCGCACGGGGGACTTCGGTGGAGCTCCCGGCAGCACGGGGCATGCAGAACGTGTAAGGGGTGTGCCGAAATGGACATGGGCTGGAGGTCGCTGTGCGCCCCCTCTCCTCCGGTGGCTTCGGTGGAGCTTCCTTCGGGGCGAAGAAACATGCGAGGAATGCGCCGACATGAGCGGGGGAACGCCATGTGCCTCCCCCCCCCCCGTGGTTGCTTCGGTGGAGCTCCCTGTGGGGCCACGAAGCGTGCGAGAGGTGCACCAAAATACGCTGGGGGACGCAATGTGCGGCCGCCCCACCCTTTGGGGGCTTCGGTGGAGCCCCCCTTCGCCTTTGGGGCCAAGAAGAATGAGGGACGTGCCGAAATGGGCATGAGAAGGGCAGAGGCAGGGACGGAAGGGGGCAGCGGGAGGACGAGAAACGCGGGGCGCTGCGAATCAACACGAAGACCCAACGCGACGGGATGGTTGGGAACATATGGGAGAGCCGGAGGAATATCGAACCACTTTCGAAACCAAAGCGGTAATTACCTGGGATATTTGATGGTAGATATGCATGTCCTCTGATATTATATGTTTTGGCCCGCCGGGTTTGCTCTTTGCTAACGTCTAGCCTGCAGCGACTGCTGGAGATGCAGAAGGGGGTTGAGCAGCTGAGTGAACCGCTGCACTAGCTCGGTGAAGTCGGTGGCGTAATCCGCCACCGCGCTTGCGGCGGTTTGTGCATAGCGTCATCGATCCCCCCCTGCGGCAAGTTCGTGTCGAGACGACCCCGGCGTTGGTTTCTGACAACGCGTATATCGTTCAACCTTGAACGAGCGGAGGCATTTCGATCACAGATCGGCCGATCCTGGGCCACTGCAGGCGTGGAACCTAGAACACCCACGGTGGCCGCCTCGTCAACATGACGGGAAGCTGCCGTATTCCTCTCCTTTTTTTTTTTCTCTCTCTCTCTCTCTCTCTCTCCCTTGCCGCTGATCCGCCTCCCACAGTCGCAACTTGGCGCGGGCCCAGCACCGTTCTGGGCAAGCAAGCGTTTTGCCCGACAGGAAGGGTCCGCTGCTCTGGCTCACGCAGCAGCCGCTCCGAGGCTGTCCCTGCGGCCCCAGCTCATGTGTCGGGCCCTCGCTCTCTTGACATTCTGGCCCCCTGCAGAGCAGCAGCTGCCGCACGCCATGGGAGCATCGTGATCGAAAAAACAAAGCTTGCACCACACTTACCCGACACCTTGCAAGACCCCCCCGTTGCACAACATGTGCAAGCTCCTCTCGTCCATGACGCATCTGGTAAGGGGCCACCGAAGCATCGAACCCAGCATGCGCTGACTCGCTTGGCCGCGCCCCTGGCGTGCCGAGGTCGCGTGGCGCCGGCATCGGAAGCTCTGGATGTCGAGAGCCCCGTACCCCCCGCTGCCGCCCCCTCACCCAGGCGCCTGCCAGACCACGCGCTCTGGCGGACTCGCGCGGCAACGAAGCCGGATACCTGGAAAGCGGGAGCCTCTTGAAATCGATGTCTGCACTGCTGAACGACTTGATGGGGCATAGTCTGTACCGGGCGTAATAGAAATTATTCAGATCGTCGGCGGTGACGTAGTGCATGTTCACGGAACGCATCTCCCTCTGAATGATAACAAACATGGTCTGGGCCAGTTCTATACGCGATAAAGAGCAGAATCTCAAAGTAATCCAAAGAAAGGAGTCCCAGTCGACAGTCTCCTCGCAGTCACCCCAGTTCAAGATCTGTCTAAGCAACCCCTCCACCCACCTTTGCCTGTAGGTGACCAGATTTGCTGGGCTGGGCCGGACGGCCAACAGTAGAGGACTCCTCGATGGGGTCCGAGTAGATGGGGTCGGAGAATCGTGCCGCATCGCCGATGCATCGGCGATGCATCGGCGACGTCGGCGATGCATCGCCGATGTCGGCGTGGAGAAAATCGGGATCCACATCGAGCCGCATCGCCGATGCATCGGCGATGCGGCGCGATCCTCCGACCCCATCCTGACTACCTACCAGACCCCCCCAACCCAACCCGAAGACCCGCGTTTCGGGCTGGGGGAGGGTATGGGCTCCAGATGTGTTTTTGGTCGCTGTTCCCCGACCCCCCCCCCCACACCCACCCCACTGGAGATGGAGGGCGAATTGAGGCCTTCGGGTTGACTTGGGGTGGCTTGGTGGGCGGTGAGCGGGGACCTCCCTGGACATCTTGGGCCAGGGGCCACTTCTGGCGGCATCCGAACGCGGGCGCAGAGCAGCTCCGCGGCCGCGGCCCCGCGGGCCGCGCCCCCGGGACCTGCCCTTCGCTCGCGGACGCGGCGCTTCGTCCTCGCAGATGCCCCGCGCAGCACGCGCCCGCGCCGCCTCCGCCGCCCCCTCCGCCTCAGCCGCCCTCGGGTTGGGTCGGGGTGGCCTGGTGGGTGGTGACATCCACTCCGACCCCATCTTTGAAGGGGCCCTGGGACACCCAGATACACACACACACACACACACACACATAACAGGATTCCCAATCTTTTCCCATGTGTTCTGGGTCTTTGTCTTCCCCCCCACTCCCCAGATTTTCCCCTCATTTCCTCGGGAGTCGACGATTAATTTTATGTCGGGCGTGTCCCCCTAGAGGGATTTTCGACGAAAAATGAAAAATACCCCAAAAATATACTAAAAAGGTATAAAAAAAAACAACTGAAAAAACTGAAAAAATAGTCCCCAGACTTTTGTTGAACGATTGTTTGAACATTTTGGGGATCTTTCATTTTTCGTCGAAAATCCTCCTGTAGGGGGACACGCCCGACTTAAGATTAATTGTGTCTGTGTGTTTTTGCCCTCCTGACTCTGGGAGGCCCAGGAGGCAGGCGGCACCGCCGAGGACACCGTCCGGGCCAGCGAGCGGCGGAGCGCGCGCCGAGCGCGGGCCCGGGCCAGAGCGGGCCCCCCCTTCCCTTTTCCTCCTCGTCGTCCTCCTCCTCGTCGCTCCTCCTCCTCCTCCTCCTCCTCCTCCTCCTCCTCCTCCTCCTCCTCCTCCTCCTCCTCTTCCTCCTCCTCCTCCTCCTCCTCCTCCTCCTCCTCCTCCTCCTCCTCCTCCTCCTCCTCCTCCTCCCCTCCCCAGGATCGGGCCCACGTCGCGCGCCGATGCGACACCCTCTTCTGTTCCAGCTGGAGGTCCCTCGGGAAGAAGTGGGGCCGTGTAGAGGGGGGAGACGGTCTCCAGGAGTGCCAAGGGGACACGGGCCGCGACAGCAGAGAGAGGGCCCACGTCGGGCAAGACTCGCTTGACGGAGCGACTGGTCCTTTCCATCTCCCTCGGAGCGCAAGGCGCACAGCGAGGCGGGCGAGGCGAGGAGGAGGAGGAGGACGAAGGGGCCCAGGGACATACACAAAAAACGCGCACACACACACACACACACACACACACACACACACACACACACACACACACACACACACACACACACACACACACACACACACACACACGCGTACATACACACACATACACACATACACACATACACACACACACAAACGTACACACATACACATACACACACAAACACACTCACACACAGACACAAACACACACACACACACAGACAGACACAAACACACACACACACACACACACACACACAAACACACACCACACACACACAGACACAAACACACACACACACACACACACACACACACACGCGCGTACGTACACACACACACACACACACACACACACACACACACACACACACACACACACGCACGTATTCACACAAATCTCAGGATCCCCTATGATTCTGCATATGCTTCTGGATGTTCGTACTCCCCTCCACTTCCCACATGTTCCCTATCCTCCTGGGGATCGCAGTTCTGTTGTGCCCGTGTGTTCTTTCCTCCTGGGGGGAGGAGGAGGCGGCGGCTCGATCTTCACGGGGGGATGTTCCGGGGGAGGCGCCGGGGCGCAGGGTGGGAGAAGCGGGGATGCCGGCGGAGATCCAGCCTCCCAAACAGGTCGTGGACCTTCGGCCCCTGGACTACAGTCGGGGCATTGACCTAAGGAACCCTGAATAAGGAACGCAGCCCCTTTGTTTCATAAGTTAACCTTCGACTTCCCACCAAAAACTTCAGGAAAACGTTGGGCAAGGTGTGGAACAATGAAGGAACACCGAGCCCCTCCCCAACGAAAAGGGTTCCTTCTTCAGCGCCCCGACTGTAGAGGCCTCCTGGATGGGATCGGAGCAGATGGCGATGCATGGCGATACGTTGGCGATGCGGCGCGATCCTCCGACCCCATCTACTCGGACCCCATCTGGGAGGCCTAGATGGATCCCCTCGCCCGACTTCGGATTCTCCCCCTGTGAGCCCTCCTCTCTCGATCCCGACCCTGGATCCATCCTCGTTCCCTGATGGCCGCGAGCACGCGGGGGTAGGCGGAGGGGGGAAGGCTTCTCAAAGGGAGGTTGCTTCTTAGACGGCCGGCGTGACATCTGCAGATAAGGCCCGCGCCTCCTAAGCTGCAGGGTGCTTCTAAGAAGCCTTCCCCCCTCCCCGTAATGACCACCCTCTGGAGTGGGGGTCTGCGTACTGCTGCTGGCCGCCCGCGCCCGCCCTGGATTGATCATGGTCTCCACCTTCACCTCCCTCGCAACTTTCACCTGGCTTGCGGCCGAACGAAGATCCTCCTTTTCCTCCTCGTCATCATGTTCCTTCTCATCCCTCCTCCTCCTCCTCCTCCTCCTACTCCTCCTCCTCCTCCTCCTCCTCCTCCTGCTCCTCCTCCTCCTCCTCATCATCATCATCCCCTCTGCATCCTCCTCCTCATCCTCCTCCTCCGCCATCTCCTCCTCCTCCTCCTCCTCAGTCTCGCTGATCATGTCTTTCTCCTCATCCCCGCCGCGGGAAATGGTCCGGCTGCCTCACCACGTCCACGTCCAGCGGTTTCTCGGACAGAGCCGCGGCGCCCTGAATGTCGCCCGCCGCCTCCAGCCTCGCGACCTGCGGGCGCAGACGCAAGCAAATACTGGCACGAACAACTGACCGAAGGTTGTAAACGCGAGGGCGGCGTGCCGTCGCCAATACTTCGACTGCGCAATGCACACCGGCAACACAGCGACGAAACCATACCCTGCATAACGAGGAAGATTGAGCGCGTGCATCAAGCAACCGAATCGGCGTGAGCACGTAGCGTCCCGCCTGCGTGAGACTGGCCCGACGGGACAGCCTCCTTCCCTCCTCTTCCTCGGGTCCTAGTCCCCCGCCTCCTCCTCGTTTTCCCGCTCCTCCTCCTCCTTCATCCTCCTACTCCTCCTCCTCCTCCTCCTCCTCCTCCTCCTCCTCCTCCTCCTCCTCCTCCTCCTCCTCCTGCATGCGTTCCCCCGATGTCTTGCCCATAACTCCACCGCCTCGTCCTCGTCCTCCCTCCCCCTCCTCCGCCTCCTCCTCCTTATCATCGTCGTCCCCCCTGACTACCACTTCGCTTCTTCCTCCCACAGCCCCTCTTCCTCCTCTGCGGCTAACGGCTACGCGCGTGCGTGGCGCCAGTGAGGAGCCGCGGAAGGGGCGCCGAAGCGTCTGCACGACAGAAGTGGGCACGGTGCGCGCATGGGAAACGAAGGAGGAGAGGAAGAGGAAGGAAAGGGACGGGCGGCTGCATCGTGAGCGTTGTCTTTTTCGGCGTGTCGACATTGGGCGGAAAGGCGGGGAGGGAGGCGGGTCTGGCTCCATACCTCTGCTTAATGCGACTGCTTGCAGCAGTGTGTCCTGCGGGGGGAGACCCCCTTGCTGGAAACAGGCGCCCAAAAAACAGCAAAAAACTACTCCATAGGGTAAGGACGGGGGGGGTGCGAGGGCCCGTGCCGATCGGCAAAACGATGAATCAGCAAACCATTACATCACTGTTGCAGGTAAAATGTACTGGAGGTTGTCGTCCCATGCTGGCATGGTGGCGACACGGCGCAAATTCAAATATCCGTATATGAAGCCAATGCCAGCTTACCTCATGGACCAGCCTTCGTGCGATAAACATGTTTCGAGGACAACGCATAACTGTTCCGTCGGCTGCGAGGCAGAGGAGCCGCTCCAGCAGGCAGCGATTCGGGGCGACCGATACGCGAATTGGCCGGTGTGCAAGAGGGGGAACAAGGCAGAAGGAGCAGCCTCACACACACACACACACACACACACACACACACACACACACACACACACACACACACACACACCCACACACACACACACACACACACACACACACACACACACACACACGCATTCACACACACACACATACACACGCACGCACGCACGCACGCACGCACGCACGCACGCGCACGCACGCACACGCACGCAGCAAAACGGCACTCCTCGACACCAGTCAAGGCTTGCGCGAAGAGACAGGAGCAGGAGGCAGAAGGGGGGAGGAGGTGAGAGAGGAGATAAGGAGGAGGAGGAGGAGGAGGAGGAGGAGGAGGAGGAGGAGGAGGAGGAGGGAGGAGGAGGAGGAAGAGGAGGAGGAGGAGGAGGAGGAGGAGGAGGAGGAGGAGAGGAGGAGGGAGAGGGAGGGGGGAGGGAGGGAGGAGGAGGAGAGGAGGAGGAGGAGGAGGAGGAGGAGGAGGGAGGAGCGAGGAGGAGGAGGAGGAGGGGAGGAGGAGGAAGAGGAGGAGGAGGAGGAGGAGGAGGAGAGGAGGAGGAGGAGAGGGAGGAGGAGGAGGAGTGAGGAGGAGAGGAGGAGGAGGAGGAGGAGGAGGAGGAGGAGGGAGGAGGAGGAGGAGGAGGAGGAGGAGGAGGAGGAGGAGGAGGCAGAGGCAGGACGAGGCAGGCAGGAGGGGAAAGCGGGCGAGGGCGGGGCGAGGCACGCCGTGGAGGGGCCGCACGCGCCCCTTCGCCGGCGGCGGCGGTAGAGAAGCAGGCGCGTCGGGCCACCTCGGCCTCGACCTCCTCCTCGGCGTCCTCCTGGAGGGGGCGCGAGACTCGGGCTGGGCGAAAGGGGGGGATAGCAAAGGGGGGGGGGGAGAATCAGCTCACGTAGCTGATTTTCCCGGCGCCTCCCGGCGCCGGGAGGCGCCCATGTATCGAGGAATGGGCCCCTCGGCGGCGGGCCGAAACCAGCTGCATGCAGCAGATTTCGTAACCCCCCCTTTCCCAAACCCCCCTTTCGCCCGACCCGAGAGACGTGAACGTATCCACATCCACCGCCTGGGCACCGACGTCCCAGAGCTCCGGCGGGCGGTGGACCCGGATGTGCAGTTGAGCCCCCAGGGAGCCGAGCCTGCAGCGGAGGCGGGTCCACACGAAGCCTTCCACAAGAAGCCCAACCCTGAGACCCCAGGACGTCCACTCATTCTTGGTGTGGGAACGTCACGCTTTCCATGGCAGAACCATCGAAATCCGAGAAAACCCAGGGCTCCCTGGAGGCAAGTAGGGTGTTTCTTGGCATGGGCCTCCACTGCATATCCAGATCAACCGCGGATGGATCACCCAGGCGGTGCCTTTCGCTGTGGAACAAGTCCCCGCCTCGGAGGGAGGGCACGAGAGCGGAGATCGGGAGCGAGCGAGCTGGGGCAGCCATCTCTTCGCGCTGCGCGCTCCGCGGGGCGCGCGGAGCCCGGTTCTCCTCGCGCCTTCGCGCCGCCCGGCCCCCCCCCATCCCCCTCCTCACCCTCCTCCTCCTCCTCCTTCCTCCTCCTCCTCCTCCTCCTCATCCTCCTCCTCCTCCTCATCCTCCTCCTCCTCCTCCTTCCCGCAGAGGCTGAGGGGCTCGCGCCTCGTTCGACACATCGCCCAGGCCGCGAAGCGCGAGGCGCGACGGACTTCGCACCCTCGTTGCGGCCCTGGACGAACGGAACAAGCGAACCCGCGGTGGCCCGCGGCCGCTGCTGCTGCTCCTCCTCCTCCGCCCCCTCTCCTCCCCTCCTCCTCCTTCCTCACCTCACCCTCCTCCTCCTCCTCCTCCTCCTCCTCCTCCTCCTCCTCCTCCTCCTCCTCCTCCTCCTCCTCCTCCTCCTCCTCCTCCTCCTCCTCCTCCGCGGTGGCCCGTCCCAGGCTATTTCCTGGCGACCCGCGGTGGCCAGGTGAGGGCCTCGGGGGCCGAGCGGAGGAACACCCGGCGTGGTGGTCTGTGTCCACGGACGTGGACCTTGGGGCACCTCCCTGGGGAGGCCCAAAAGTACCCATGCAGGCCTCGGAAAAAATAGCGAACACTCGTGCCACACTCATCGGTCAACGCCTCCCCCTCCCCCCACTGTGGAGAATTGGCGGCGGGTCTGATGGGTTGCACTTCGACCGCAGTCTCCTCCGCGTGTGCCAACTTCGAACTTTTGGGAAAAAAAGGAAATCCATGAAGTATGTCCCCCTACCGTACCGCTACTCCGCGGACCTCTCCCGGGGGTGCGTTCTGACCGGGACTTCAAAGCGAATCCGGCTGCGGCAACGAGGGCCTCCCAAGATAGGGAAACGAACTCTATACACCGACGCCTTTCCCGACCCTGCGCTGAAATTCGCACAGGAACGCAGATTATGGCGTGTACGGGATCCTGGTATATACATTTTTCGTTGTCCTTGGAAAGCGGGGGAAAAGTATGCACCACACCACCCCGACGTCGTCCCTGACCCTTAAAAGTCGTGAGATTGAAAAACAACCCGCCACTGGTAATGTATAATACGTTCCAGTTTGCGACAAAAAGCCCCCAAAAAATTAAAACGACGGGAGGGTAGCGGTATCGGTACCGCTGCCTCCACTGACGCCTGCCCTTCCCCACAGCGGAGCCCCGGCCGGGGCTTGCGTCCTCCAGCTCGGTCATCACCAGGGCGTGGAAGGTCTGGTACAGCTTCAGCAGGTGCGATGTGCCGTGCTCCCCCCCCCCAGCCCCACCACAGCTGCACAGAGAGGGGAAGGGGAGAGGAGGAGAAGGACGAAAAGGGTGAAGGAGGAAAAGGGTGGAGGAGGAAAAGGGTGGAGGAAGAGGAGGAGGAGGAAGAGAAACGGGTGGAGCAGCAGGAAAAGAGGGGGGGATGAGGAAGAGAAGAAGGAAGAGGAGGAGGAGGAGGAGGAAGAGGAGGAGGAGGAAGAGGAGGAGAAGGAGGTGGAGGAGGAGGAGGAGGAGCATCAATGGTTCGGATGTGTTTTGCCCGTCGCGGGCCTCAGGGCTGGCTCCGCCTCGAAATTCCTGCCAGAACGCACACGAGGACAGATCTGGGGCTGACTCTGCCCGCGGGAGGGAGGAGAGTAGAGGAAAGGGGGAGCGACTAAGCACGTGAATGGGGCGGAAGCGAAAGAGGAAAGAGCTGCATCAGGAGGAAGAGTGTAGCGGGGAGGGAGGCGAGCAAGAGGGAGGTAGAGGCAGAGGTAGACGGTAGAGGGAGGGAGGGAGTGTGGAGGGGAGGGAGGGAGGTAGAGGTAGAGGCAGAGGGTAGAGGGTAGAGGGTATAGGGTATAGGGTATAGGGGAGGGAGGTCGAGGTAGAGGTAGAGGGTAGAAGAAGGTAGAGGGCGGAAGGGAGAGGGGGAAGGGACAAAGACGTATAGGAGGAGAGAAAGGATTGGAGCGATCTCCGGCGGCCTGTAGATCGGGTGGGAGTTACGCCCTGCACCATCGGTGGAGCCCCATGTGCGGGCGACCTCAGACTGTGGAACTCCTCCTCCTCCTCCTCCTCCTCCTCCTCCTCCTCCTCCTCCTCCTCCGCCCGCCACGAGGATGGCGCTGGGAGCCTTGATGGATGGGACTTCATGGGTGCAAATCCTGGCAACCGATGCCACTTGGCTTGCAAACACCGTAGGAAAGCAGAAGTGGAAACGCTGCTTGGAAAATCGAAGTTTAAGTCCCCTCAACATTGCCACATGACGCTCCCCAAGAGGCCCTTCCACTTGAACCATCAGATACTTAAAAGGAAAACGCAAACGTGCTGCATGTCAATATGAACGAACTGGTCTGCACGCCGTATAATGCATGGCCAGAGTGGGACCCGGCACACATCGCGCGCGAGAAGGGGCGAACTGCCAGTCGCCCAGTCGCGGCGCAGATGTTCCACGAAAGCTGTGATCTCGAATGAGCGCGGCGCATGCTTGTGGCTCGGCACGCCCGTCGGAAGAGGGGCGGCGCGCGCTGGCGAGAGAGAGAGATAGGGAAAAGACAAAAAACAAGCATCATATCGTCGTTGCTCGAATTCGGCGCGGATGTTGCGTGAAATTCGAATTCCCGCTTGGACGCACCGCGTGTCTTTGACCAGCAGGTCTCACGGGAAGAGGGGCCGCGCTCGAAGGGGCGGCCTGCTGCCCTCGCCTGGAAGACGCGCTCATTCTCCTGAAAGGTCGCTCCCGCTTGGGCGCGGCGCACGTTCTTGCTGCCCGCCGTGCCCTGCGAAAGTGGGGCCACACAGCGAGCGGGCAGCTGCTTCGATATGCAGGCTGCAGCAGCGTATGCGCAGCGTGCTCGCCCGCGGCTCGCACGGAATGTCGACGCGCTGAAGAACGTGAGCGGCAGGCGCACGAGTACAACCGACGAAAAGTACGCGGAGAACTCCGCGTTCACTCCGCATGCGAACTAACACACCACGATCCATCGCTCCCCGCAGTTTGCAAGGATCTCTAGTCGGCGGCGAGCTTGGGGGGGGAAGTGAGAAGGGGCGGGCCTTCTCAGAAGGCTCGGAAGTTCCCCGGCCAACTGAGAAGTTCTTTCAAGCCTTCCCCGAAGACGCGGGGCGGCGCCCAAGGTCCGCGCGTGCTGAACTTGCATTGGTTTTCAGCAGGAACGGCGGAAGGGCCCTCATGATGGGCCTGCTTTCCACCACCACCACCACCACCAGAAGTTGGAGGGGAGGGAGGTGGAGGACGAGGAGGAGGAGGACGAAGAGGAGGAGAAGGAGGAGGACCCCCTTCCCCCTCCAACTTATCGTGGTGGTAATGGAAAACAAGCCGAATCGCAATTTGCGGCAAAAATCTGGATCATGCCTGGGCGCCCCGCGATCACATTGCATTGGTTGTGATAGGGACAGCGGGGGTGCCCTCATATTGTCTGCTCTGTGCTTCCGACGGGACTCGTGGGCTCAGTGGGGTCGGGGCCCCAGGCTCGGATGCTGCCTTCAAATGTTGGGAGGGCAGGGGGAGTGAGCGACACGGCTTGTGGCTTGGGGTAGCTTGATCTCCCATTGCCCCATTCCCCTGGGTCTGGACCTAGGGGTTCGCGGGCAGTTAGAGCGCCAAAGAAAGCTCAATATAGCACAATATGGCCTCAAGATAACACAATATGGCCTCAAGATAGCGCAAGATGCTCAAGATGGTTTCCACCATGCTCCAAGAGATCACCGCTTCAAGACGGATACGAGCGGCCTTCGCCCCCCCCCACCAAAAAAAAAAAAACGTCACGCAAACCCAAAATACGTCCCAACTCGGTCGCTTCCGATGGCCTCCCCAGGCCTCAGCGTGGCTCCGGGAGGGCCCAAGGGAGGCCCAGGAGGGCCCACCTGAGAAGGGGGGAGCTCACGTGAGCATCGCTACCGAATGCGCGGGTGGGGACGCGCGCCTCTCTATGGTCTGACAGTGCTATCTCTGGGCGCGACGGCTGCAGAGCCTCCTTTTTCCTGCTGAGGCTACTTTGACTGGCTGTGAAGGGGGAAAAGGAAATCATCCGACTACGATTATGAATACGAATGCTCCCAAGAAGAAGAAGAACCAGCATAAGGAGAATAAATAGAAGACTAATGATAGTAATGACACGACTAATCATGATCATAGTCCTAATCATTCTACTACTAGTAGAACTAACAATGCGAATCATAGTAATACGAATGCAAATAATATGAATAATCTCAATACGAATAACAATATGTGCTGGCTGTCAGACTGCTTCTAAGTCTAAAAGCGAAGCGTCAGAACTGCGCATGTGGCCCTGGCGCCCAGGGTTTTTGTTCTGGACATCTCCCCCGTGCTAGTTGCTTGCGTTGCGCGTCCGCCCCACGGAGAGGCAGGGCGATCGCGGGCGGCTGGGGGAGCACGGGCGATGTGTCCATGTGCAGGCTCAGGAGCAGGGTCTCGACCTCGAAGGGGGCGGGAAGGGGAGGGGGAGGAGGGAGAAGGAAGGAGCAGGGGGGAGTGGCGGGGATGGACGGGGGATGAGGGAGAACAGGGGGAGGGAGGAGGGCGGAGGGAGGAGAGGATGCGGACCCCAGGGACCCTCCCCAGAAACAACCTCAAACCTGATCGATCTACCCAAACAAACGTCAAACCTAATTGATGTTCCTCAAGTCCTTCGCTTCCTCCTCCTGCTGCCTCCTCCCGCCATCCCGCCCTCCCTCCCTCATATGTGTTGTTTGCTTGTTTGTCTCTCTCTCTCTCTCTCATTCTTTCTCTCTCTCTCTCTCTCTGTCCCTGTCACTGTAACGCTAAATGCCTGCTCGTCTCGCACTTGCGCGCACAACCACACACACACACGCACGCACCGCCAACGCACGCACGCACGCACACACCACACACACCACACACACACACACACACACACACACACCACGCACACAACACGCACACACACGACACACACACGCACACACACACACACGCGCGCGCGCACGCACGCACGCACGCACGCACACACACACACACACACACACACACACACACACACACACACACACACACACACACACACACACAACACGCGCACGCACGCACGCACGCCGCACCGCACGCCACCGCACGCACGCCACGCGCACACGCACCGACAGCACGCACACACACACACACACACACACACACACACACACACACACACACACACACACACACACACACACACACACACACACACACACACACACACACACACACACACACACACACACACACACACACACACACGCACGCTGTTCGGTCGTCGCGGGCGAGAGCACCTCCTCGCCGTCAAACGCCTGCGCGGCAGGCCGCGCACGCGCCCAGCAGGCGCAAGCACAGGGCAGGAGGAAGGGCCGGCCCCTCACGGGGCAGCGGCGGGGCGGGGGCGCCCCGCGGCGCCGTGGCGGCGGGGAGGCAGCGGGGCGAGCGGCGGAGCTGCGGGGCAGGCGCTGGGCGTCCAGCAGCGGAGGGGCGTGAAGGAAGATCACAAAGAGTGAGCAAAGGGGGTGGGACAGCGTGCTCACCTGAGGGAGTCCCAAAGGCCGCCCTGAGCCCCGTCGCCCCACCCCAAAGCCCTCCCCAGACCTTTCCGTGTACTTCGGGCCTCCCGCCAGACCCCCCAAGACCTCACAGGACGAGGGGGGCGGGCGGGGGGGGGAGGGCGGGCGGGGCAGCAGGGGCACGGGCGCTGCTCCCACAGGGCGGCGGGGGGCCGGGGAGCGAGGCCGCGCCAAGGGCAGGGGCGCGGGCGGGGGGGGCGGCCGAGGCCGCGCCCAGGGGGAAGGGGCGGCGGGGCGGAGGGCAGCACGGGCGGAGGGCCATGCCACAGTGGGGCGGGCGAGGGGAGGCCGAGGCAGCGCCGCTGGTGGGCGGCGGGAGGGGGCGGCGAGGCGGCAGGGGGCGCGCCAACGCTGGGCGGGCGCGGGGCGGCTGGAGCCGCGCCCAAAGGGGGGGGGGAGGAACGAGAGCGCTGGACCAGGACACAAACGGCGCCACCCTGCCTGCAGGCCTCGGGAAAGACAGCCAAGACGCATGCCACATGCATCGGTCAGCGCCTCCCCCCATCCCCCCCCCAAAGTTCAAAGTCTGCGGTGGGCCTGGTGAGTTGCACTTCTACCGCAGCCTCCCCCGCGCGTGCCAGCTTTGACTTTGGGGGAGCGGGGGGGGTCCGCCAATTGTTTCCCCCTGCCGTATGGCCCTGCGGGGCTTAGTGTATGCCAGGAAATCTGGCGTGGGTTTTTTGCGTGGCGTACGGCAACGCCCCCCCGATGGGCCGTAGCGCAACATGGAGGGCCGTAGGTAGGGGAACGAAAACTTACATCTACATAAAAACTCGGAGGTCCGCGCGGATTTCTTGGATCCGCGCTGGACCCCCTCCGT
>CAUYUJ010021231.1:123900-136400 GCA_963575745.1 Prorocentrum cordatum | reverse complement strand
AACTCCTGTTTAGCCTCCGAACGGCCCTGGGGGGGCTTCTAAATGGTGTTCCAAATACATAAACGAGACAGAAGGCTCCATAGCCTGGCTGGCGAAACACGCCGGCGGCCCCCCAACCACTGCCCAGCGGGCGGGGTCCCCAATTTGAGATTCCTGCTCCTGCGGCCTCAACAAAAAGCCATCCTACGGCGTTCAGGACGACTTCTACCACTGTCCCGAAGATTCCTTCAGCAATCCTGGGGATTTCCTCGGGTACTGGTGAAGTCCTAACGACCTGTTCGAAAATCATCAGGGTTTCCCTTGGGACCCTAGGTGTCGCATGGGGAATCGGAAAGCCTTCCTACGGCATCCCAAGGATTTCGTAAGGAATCATATTGGTGTTTAACGAATTCCACAGGCGTCCACAAGAATCCGACGGCAAAGATGACTTACGACTTCCTGCGGCATCCTGCGGGTTCCCTCGGGGGCGCAAAAGAATTCTCCCTCCCAGCGATTCTCAGGAGCTCCTCCAAGATCTGGGGGAAACCCCCTGAGGAATGCCAAAGGTGTCCCCGGGATTTCCTGCCGAACACTCTGCATGTCCTCAAAGATCCTCAAGGGATCCCCGCGGAGCAACGGCGGTCCGCCTCGCCATCCACGCCGTGTCCGCGCGCGGCGGGAGAACCGCGAGGGCGACAAAGACGCGAGCAGGCGCGCACGGCCGCGCCGCCCACGGTGCCCGCGGCGTCGGACACGACCACGGCGCGACGGACGGCCGCCCTGCAGCGCATCGAAGACGCCACCCACCGCGGAGCGAGACCCCTGCCAGTGCGAAGCGGCTTCCCCGCGCGAGGCTCCCCCCGCGCGGCCCCCGCCGAAGCCACGCGGCTGCGTCACCCGCGCGCGGGGCCCCCGCCCGCGCGCGCGCGGTCCCGAGCCGGGCGGCGAGGCGCCACCCCCTGTCCCAGAACGGAGCCGCCACCAGCCACCTGGGGAGCGAGACCCCCACGGATGCGACGCATGGCGCCTCCCACAACGGGGGCCGCGTGAGGGCCGAGGCGAGGAGGGAGGTTGACCCCATCGGGCGCGTGCGAGGCGGGTGTTGGGGAGGCTGGCACGCGGGCAGCGCGAGCGCACACCTGAGCATCCCACCCACCCACGATCCAGATGAGGGGGTCGGTTGCGTGCGCGTTCTCTGGCAGGTCCCCCCTCTCCCTCCCCCTCCACAATTACACAATGTGAAAATACCCTCCCACTTCCCCTGATGGCGTCCCGAAGATGGCCGACCCCCCCCCCGCGTACTGTTTTTTTCCACACAGGATTCCCGGGAAACGGGTTTTCGCTTGCGTTTTTTTTTTTTTTTTATGTTGCTCTCGCTGAGGCGCCGGCCTCATTTCTGCTCCCGAATCGTTCCGAATCGTGCTCCCGCTGCAGCGTGGGCCTCATTTTCGGATCGGTGTTTGGCCTCCGTCGTTCAGGATGGCGTTCTCGCCCCAGCGCGGGCCTCTTTCTCGCGCGCCCATCCGCCCGCCACCACCGCGCCGCACCACCACCACCACCACCACCACCACCACCACCACCATCACAACCACCACCAGCACCACCACCACCACCACCAGCACCAGCACCACCACCACCACAACCACGCACACACGCACGCACGCACGCACGCACGCGCACCACCACCCACTACGCACGCGCGCGCGGAGCCACAGGTCCGCTACGACACGCGTCCGCGGATAGAGAGAATCGGCGCCATGGTAAGGGATGGGAGGGAGTAGGACGTCAGATATGACGCGAGCGCACCTAGCTTGCCCTCCTCCCCCTCCCCCTCCTCCTCCTCCTCCTCCTCCTCCTCCTCCTCCTCCTCCTCCTCGTCCTACTCATCCTCGTTCTCATCCTCGATCGGTCGGTCGGTCGGTGAGTCAGGGATGAGTCTGAATCGCAATCGTAGCAGGAAAGGAGGGAACGGCAGCATAGAAAAAGGCGAGGCAGTGATGGCGGCAGCGGGCAAGCCTCATCAGTGAAGCAGTGGATCCCCCCGACATCCAAAGCCAAATCCTATATCGGTGCATGGAGCCCTTTAACCATCATCATCCTCCAGAAGACGAAGTATTAAACATCTAAAATGTCAGAGGTCCGCGTGGAGGTCTTGAATCGGCGCTGGACCCCCTCCATGGCGCGCGGGGCGGCGCTGGAGGCTCCGCCAGGAGGGCCCAGTGATCCTATAAATCCGCGCGGGCCTCGGAGACCTCACGTTCACGCCGATGTTTACGATTCGATCCTCCCCCTCTGCCTCCCCCCCGTCCCCCTCTGTCTCCTCCTGTCCCTCCTCTTGCCCAGGCCTCTTGCCAAAGGCTGCCCTGCGTTTGTCTTCTCGCGGGGACTGCTTGCGCCAATGCTGCTAATCCTGCTAATCCTATCCCGCATTCTCCTCCTCCTCCTCCTCCTCCCCCTCTTTCTCATTATCCTCCTCATTGACGTTAGGCGAACTTCGATCGACTGGGACCGTAGCGTCAAGTGGCAGGTGCATGAAGGGAAGAAAACGACTCAGGCGCTGTGGTCGACAATGAAGGCCAAGGAGAGCGCAACAGAAAAAGGAACTGAGGAAAGAGAAAATCGAATAGAATTGCTAGGGCAAAGAGTACGCGCCCGCTTGGTCGGGGAGGGGGGGGCATGGAGGTGATCAAGGCCCACAGATAGCTACATGAGTGCAATATAACCGCGACGGAGGGGAGAGGTCGACATACAGTGGAGGCCCATGCCAAGAAACACCCTGCTTGCCTCCAGGGTGCCCTGAGTTTGTTGGGGGTTCGATGGTTTTGTCATGGACAGCGTGACGCTCCCGCACCAAAAATCGATGTACGTCCTGGGGTCTCAGGGTTGGGTTTCCTGTGGAAGGTTTCTTGTGAACTAGCCTGCACCGCACTGGTCTAATTATAGCACGCGGCAGCGGGCTGTGGGCGGTGCTACTCGGCAGACCACAGGGGGCCTACAGGCACAGCCGCTGCCGAGGCCCTGCATGGCCACTGCAGCATGGCGAAGGACTGGCTGAAGTAGGCTCGGGATACTGGCGGGGTGTTCGGGTTGACCAACTTGCCGCCCAAGTGGAGAATCTAACGTCGGTGGTTAAGCGGTTGGCACAGTCATCTGGGACTCATGTACCAGCTGTAACGTCGCCGAAGCCAGCAATCAAGCAGAAGAAGCAGAGAGCTCAGCCCAAGATCTTGAAGCAAATTCGAACCCTTCTTGGACAGGTTGACGACAAAGTGGGCGCAAATCCGACACATCAGCAGGTCGTCAAAAAGCTACGTGGGCTGATTGGCGATCCACACAATACTACGACGGGGCAGGGGTCTGGCCAGGGGCAGAGCACGCATGGCAATCCCTCGACTACAAAGAAGCAGGAGACTCAGGCACCAAAGCTGGTGCAGTCAGAGTGGCCAGACAGTCCCCTGTGGACAGCAAACTCGATCAGTGACCGCACGTATGCCGAGCCCCCAGTCTTGGTGTGCACTAGCGTGCAGGGGCTGAATGATGCGAAGATGTGGTTGCAGGCGTCTTCGGGGACGGATGCGACTTTCATTGTGTTCCGTCCGGCTGACCTGGGCGGTGAACCAGTCAGTACTGAAACTTTGACGCACATGGGCGTGGGGGTAGCTCCATCGGCCGCACAAATGATCAGAATCTGGTCCAAAGCTCCAGAGCCACGCAGATTGCCTCCAGGAGTGAAGGATGACAAGAATATGACAGTACCAACGTGCCCAATCTCGGTGTGCAGATTGGCCGCAGCCAAGGAATTGTGTGCAGACGACCTCCACGGCCGGGCAGCCCAGAGCCCAGTGAGTCTAGCATCGCTGGTGTTCAACTCAACCCTGTGCCAAGCTGTCCTGCGCACCAAGGGTGCGATCAACTACGAGTCAGAAATCAGAACGTTGCTGGTGATCAGAACGTCTGAGCTTGATCGCTCTTTGAAGTTGGAACTGCCGTGCGGGACATTCCTCCATCTTCAGAAGACGGCGATCATCCCTCGATGGTTCAAAAAGCGAGGAGGAGGCAGAAAAGTACATGACGAGAGTCCGTTCGGTGGCTATACCTGTTGATGGCCGCCTGGTCCACCGCCCTCGCACGACGCCCCGCTCGGCATCTTGTCGGAGAAGGCCCTGTCGACGCAGGACGTGCTGCCGAGATGGAGTGTACAACGAGTCCCAGCGGACTGGAGCGATCCCATTCAACTACAGCGCTGGGCGACGGAAAGAGGCTTCTTGAATATCACGAACATGGTCAGGACAAGCAAACGGCGCTGGTTCTTCAAGGCAGACTTCCCTGTCTCAAGAGGAGCAGCCGACACAACGTACCGTTTCTCATCGGGGAGTCTCGTATCACTGGCGAAGGCCACGGTACGTACGCACCCCAGACCTGAAGGAGCCAAGCCCCGCAGTGCGTGGGGAGTGGCTACGCCAACGTCCCCCAGGATGACACGATCTCCTCGGACGACGCCATCAGCGACCCCCCAGCTCCAGGTGACGCTCCTCAGCCGACGGGCGAACGTCGTCCACCAACACCTGGGCAGGAGGGCCCCCCTGCTAAAGTACCGTGCGTGCGAGACCAAGCTCCTCCTTGGCGTAACCACACGGACGAAGTGGACAAAGGTGGGGGAGGTGACTGTGTTCTTCCTGTGCAGGATACCAAATGCATGCATGGAGGGCATGTACCAAGCCCCTCACAGATGAAGATGTGAAAGTCGGTGGAAGCGTCCAAGCCGCAGTACGACAAAAGGTTGCGAGTGAGATTCATCAGCACTTGCAGAAGTATGAAGCCACGAAGAAGGACGCTGAACGCCTGGGAACCGCGGGCAAATGCGTCGACACGCTGGGGGTCCGAGCCCCATCGATGAGTATGAAAGTGGACATTTGCATTTGGAAATTTACTGAAGGCCGATGAACACTATGCAGGGCCCCAATGTGAAGTACAAGAAGGTAATCTGCGTCACGCTCAAAAATTAGCACTACCGACTCCTGCAACGGAAGACATCTACCGCAGCAGGACAACGTGAGCAGACGGAGAAGGAGTGGAGGGAAGCGGCCCTCCCACATCCAGATGTATTCACTGGAGGCGGGCGATCGCCCCGATCAACAACCTCGCCGAGTGGATCAGCACGGCAAAGGCAAGAAGCAGATGCCCAGAGTCCTCTCTTTTCTAGGGAAGGCGGCCTGCGGCAGCCTCCTCTCGACTAGCCCGCCCCTCGCAAGTACCAGTACGAGCACGGCCACATCAAGGTGCTGTGGGGACATACACACCTCGTGGGGGGTGGAGGTGCCCAGATGTTTCAAACACGCACTCCGACTTCGCGCCCGATGGAGGGCAACAAAACGTCGCCACGGCCACCTCTCCCTCTCGCCAAGTTGCTTGGAGTGGAGTTACTCCCTCTTGCAAACCTTATGTGCTGGATGGAAGGCAGGGCCTTGCTGGATAAAGAAATCGTTGCTCAGAGTGCACGGTCCAGTGGAGGACCACACGTCGAAAGACCGCCCGAGACAAAGGCAGCTCCTCCCCCCGAGATGAGACCTGTGGTCGCCATGGGCGCTTGGAGAGAAGATCAGACTATCGCATTACGCAGATTACTTTGTCCCCATCGTCGGCTCTTGACTTACATTGGATCTGATGGAGATGGCCGTGAGATCAGAAGTGCATCACCGACAGCCTCGCAGGAGGCCCAGGATATGCGCACGACGTGGGAGCCAATCAGCAGCCAGGCGCACATGGACCACCGCTCAATGACGGCGGTGAACGGTGACTTGCTGCAGTGTGAGTTTCCAGATTACCCTATCGGCCTGCGAGGTGGATGGGAAAAGTTTCACACAGCTGTACAAACACGTGGCCCTATTCCATGAGCAGCAAGATGTCGCGAACGGCTTGCAGTATGGTACATCCGCCCATTGTGGAAATGGCGTTCACCGCTGCCCACAGGTTGTTCTGCGGACATGGCAAAGAAGCTACGAGTGGCCATCCAGCGCACAGGCACCAAGTGCTGGTGCCACGGACGTTGGTGGCGCACGACACTTCATCACCATTCAATTTTCTCGGCTGTCTGCCAGGCCGTCAAAGCAGTCGAGCACGTCCGATTGGTGTGGTCACAGTTCATGGACATGATCATGCTGAATTACATCAGCCTCATCAGGCTAGAGTACATACGTTTTTGAGCGAACCGAGTTTGTCCTCTCAGTAAGGATGACGATCACAGAGTGCTTCGATTGGTCCATGTTTTGACAGAGGCGTAAGGCTGTCTCTGGATACACAGGCCAAGAGAAGAACGCTATTCCAAGTGGGTACAACATATACTCAGAGCAAGGGGCGGAGTACGTTGTACGCAGCAGGTGTACACAACACGAAGGATTGCAGAGTCGATCGTAGAGGCCGACTCCGAGGCGATCCCAGGCTACAAGCTCTACTCAGAGAGTCTCTCCGTGTCGGACAGGGAGCTCGCGGGCACATGCCTGGCTGGTGCATCTTCCACGGAGAAAAGACGGCCAACAAGGGGACCCTGCGCACATTGCGGGGCACTAGGACCGAGTTTCAGACACCGTCTTTCAGATTATTCTGAACATCAAGGGCTAAGTACCACAAGGAGGCGGGATTTCCCTGCCTACTGTTTGGACGCCTGCTCCCAGCGCTACGGCTAAGTCTGGCTGGATGAAGCTGGAGATGTCGCCAAGTATTTCGAAACGATCTGAGATGATGACCGCGGCTTACCAGCTGGGGGTCAGTACTCTGCAAAATGGACCTTCACCAAGTACCTTCCGGGTATTATTTACTTATGTGGGGGAAGTCCTCGTTACGGCTACCCCACTCACCATCATCATCATCAACTACTCAACATGCATACTGCCATCCTTTATCCCAAGACTCTGTCGCGAAGGTGTCCCGCCTTGGCCGCGTACTGTTTTTTTCACCAGATTGGACGAAGGCTTTGTCCGATTGTCTCCGGCGTTTCGAAACGGTGCTTCCGCAGGAGCGTGAGCCTAATTCTAGGATCGGCGCCTTGCTCCCGTCATTCAGAATGATTGCCACAGCGATGGCCACTTCTTCTGAATTCCTTGTCCATCGCTGCCGCCCCCCTCATTTCCCCTCCTCCGCCTTCCCCTGACCCTCTTGCTCCTGCCGTTCCCTCCACTCCGGCTCTTGCTGCTGCTGCTGCTCGTCCTCGTCCCCCTCCTTCCTCGTCCTCATCCCTTTCCTTCTGGCAGCCTCCTCTTCATCAGTCACCTCCTCCTCCAACGAACGCAGCTCCCACATTATGATTGCGCATAACACGTTGAAGCCCCATTTGGAGTTCGAGATCCGCTACAACACGCGTCGGCGAATAGAGAAAACACGCAAAGGGAAGGGATGGGTGGAAGAGATAGGATGTCAGAGATGGCGCGAACTTGCCTGGTTTGCCTCTCTCCTATCTCTCTTCTCCGCCTTGAGCACTACTCTGTATGAATATTGCCCTCATCTTCGCTGAAGATGGACAAGGAGTGGAACGAATCCCCTCCGCGTACTGTTTTCACAAACACAAGATTTCGACAACAACTGTAGTTCCTATGACTTTTTCAATCAGAATGTCTTCAGTGTCTCAAACGGTGTTGCCGCTGCAGCGCGGCCGCATGTTAGGATCTGCGTTTCGCTTCCACCGTTCAAGATAACGCTCTCGCCCAGCACGGACCACTTTTCTAGATCCAGGTGTTTCCTCGTCGTTGTCGTCCCGTTCCTTTCCCCTCCCCCGCCTTCCCTTGGTCATCCTGCTCTTCCCGTTTCTCCCACTACAGCTCCTGCTGCTGCTGCTGCTGTTCGTCCTCGTCATCCTCCTTCCTCATACTCCTCCGATTTCTCCTGCTCATCTTCCTGCTCATTCACCACCTCCTCCTCCTCCTCCACCACCTCCTCTCGTCCTCCTCCTCCTCCTCGTCCTCCTCCTCCTCCTCCTCCTCCAACGTACGCAACTGCCCTCTTCCGGTTGCGCATGAAATTATGAGGTTCTTTTTGGGACCTCCATGCCAGCTATAACACGCGTCAGCGAATAGAGCAACAAAAAAACAGCGTCATGAGAAGAGATGGGTGGGAAGAGTAGGATGTCATATATGTAGCGAACGCACCTAGCTTGATATGAATATTAGGCTCATCTCCGCTAAAAATAGACGGGGGGAACGACCCCCCTCCGCGCACTGCTTTTACACACAAAAATTCGATAACAAATGTTTCCTCGTGGTTGTCGTCCCGCACCTTTCCCCTCCCCCGTCTTCCCTTGGTCACCCTGCTATTCCCGCTTCACCCACTCCAGTTCCTGCTGCTGTTCTTCCTCGTCATCCTCCTCCGTCCTCGTCCTCCTCCCCTTCCTCCTGCTCATCCTCCTGTTCATTCGCTACATCCTCCTCCTCCTCCTCCTCCTCCTCCTCCTCCTCCTCCTCCTCCTCCTCCTCCTCCTCCTCCTCCTCCTCCTCCTCCTCCTCCTCCGGTTGTGTTCGCCGCACCCCTTATCGGATTGCGCATGACACGATGGGGTTCCTTTTGCATCTGCAGGTTCGCTATGGTATGCGTCGGCGGATCGAACAAAAAAGAACGCCATGGGAAGGGATGGGTGGGGGAGGTAGGATGTCAGATATGGCGCGCGCACCCAGCTTGCCTCTCTCCTCCCGATTCCGTCCAGAAGACGGCCGCTTCTCTCCACAAACTGTTATTTTACACCGGATCTCGAAGGGTGCTATTTCCCACGGCGTTGACCATAAGGTTGTTTTCGGTATTTCAAAACGGTGCTGCTGCTGCAGGGTGGGCCTCATTTTAGTATCGGCGCTTTGCTCCCGTCGTTCAGATTCCCAGCGCGGGCCACTTTTCTGGATCCCTTTTTCCCCAATTAGGCTTGCCAAAGGGACTCTTAGTTAAAGGTTGGTGCCTCCTATTATTACTGTGCCCGTTGCTCGGAAGTTCTCCTGGGGTTCCTCGGGTTCCTGGTTTCCTCGGATTCCCCGCGCCCAGTGCCTCCTATTGTTACGTTGCCCGTTTCCAGGAGGTTCCTCGGTTCCCCAGGTTCCTCGGGTTCCCCGCCACCAGTGCCTCCTCCTGTTACGTATTGCCCATTCCTCGGAGGTTCCTTGGGTTCCCAGGGTTCCTCGCAGCCACCACACCAGACTCGACTGTGTCACGCGTTCGCCGACGCACATCCAATGGTACCACCACGCCAGTCTCCACCATGTCACGCGTTCGGTGATGCTCCCAGCCGTGTGGCTCAAGCGCGCCCGAGTGCTCCAGGGTGCCATCCGCCCGGTCGCGATGCTACCACTCCCACAAAGAAGCGGCGAAAAGCCCGCAATCTGGAGCAACGCAAATGTTTTCCGAGAGGTCGACTCGGCGATCCGACTCATGGTGGCCGCACACACACGCACACAGTCTAGGGTTCCGTGGGGAGGTACCTACTTCCCAGCACCTGCTCCCATTCTTGCTCCGTGCTTGGTTTCTGGTCTCGTTCTTCGGGTTCCCAGGCATTGCAAAGCAACGTCAAGCAACGCCTAGCAATACAAAGTGATGCCAATACATGCACAGACATGCCACACAATGCCAAGATATGTGCCAGTAAATGCCAATCAATGCCAGTGTCAAGCAAAGCCGAACAATGCCGAGCAAGAGCAAGCAACGCCAAGCAATGCCAAGCAATGCGAAGCAATGCAAAGAAATGCAAAGCAGTGCAAAGCACTGCCAAGCAATGCCAAACAATGTGCCCATGCAATAGGAAACGTTCCCCTAATTGGGGTCGCGCCGGGTTCATTCATCGTTGTCACCCCCTTCACTTCCCCTCCGCCGCTTTCCCCTGGTCCTCCTGCTCCTGCCCCTGCTCCTCCTCCTCCTCCTCCTCCTCCGCCACCTCCTTCTCCTCCTCCTCCGCCACCTCCTCCTCCGTCCTCCTCCCCTTCCTCCTCCTCCTCCTCCTCCTCCTCCTCCGCCACCTCCTCCTCCTCCTCCGCCACCTCCGCCACCTCCTCCTCCTCCTCCTCCTCCTCCTCATCCTCCTCCTCCTCTTCCTCCGACCTCCCTCCTGCTCCTGCTCTTGCTCCTGCTCACAGCTCCTCCACCCTCCTCCCCGTGTCCTCTCCCCCATCCCCCCTGCCGAGGGGGCTCGCGACGCCCCCGCTCCTCGCGCACGACGTGGTACCTCGCGGGCGTGCCCGGGCCGCGCGCGGCCGGGAGCCCCGCGGCCGCAGGCAAGCACCCAGACAGGCCTCCGACGGCGGCTCGACCTTAGACGAGGGCAGGAAATCTCCTCCTCCTCCTCCTCCTCCTCCCCCTCTCTCTCCTCCTCCTCTCCTCCTCTCCTCCTCTCCTCCTCCTCCTCCTCCTCCTCCTCCTCCTCCTCCTCCTCCTCCTCTCCTCCTCCTCTCCTCCTCCTCCCCTCCTCCTCTCCTCCTCCTCCTCCTCCTCCTCCTCCTCCTCCTCCTCCTCCTCCTCCTCCTCCTCCTCCTCCCTCCTCTCTCTCCTCCTCCTCCTCCTCCTCCTCCCTGATTTACCCCAAACCGATGTTCCCGTCCACTCTTCGACTCTATAAGAAATACGTGGAATGTTCGGAGATTCGAAGACCATTCTACAGATTCTCCAAATTGGCTTGCCCTATGGGGATCCTAGTTCATCATAAGTGATTGGTCTTTAGCACCCCCCCCTTTTTTCAATGGTACCCCCCCTTTTTCCAATGGCACCCCCCTTTTTCCAATGGCACTTGCTTGCTTGCTTGCTTGCTTGCTCTTGCGTGCTTGCTCTCGTTTGCTTGCTCTTGCATGCCCTTGCTTGCCTGCACTTGATCGCTGGCTCTTGCTCGCCTGCGCTTGCTCGCTTGCGCTTGCTTGCTTCCGCTTGCTTGACTTTGCACCTCCCGTTCTCCTCCCGTCCTGCTCCCGTCCTCCTTTCGTCCTCCTCCCATCCTCCTCTCGTCCTCCTCCTGTCCTCCTACCTATTTGGAATCAACGCTGGCTGATACTTCTCGTAGAGACGACGAAAAAGCAGTTCTGGGATAAAGCAATTCTGTAGTCGATCCCGTGCTCTGAGCATCGTTTAACCGATCCCTATCCCCATCAGCGTGGGCTGGGCCCCACTGGCCGATTTACCCCCCTGGATGGGGATCCAGGACGTATCCTTCGGGTTTCGAGGGGTGCATCCCCAACTGGGGGTGTAATCTGGTGGGCGTCTCGAATTGGCACGAGCATGGGGATGGGGATCGGTGAAACGATACTGATGCTCGAACCCTCAATCGTCCATCCTCGAGGCGGGGAGGAGGCTGAGCCTCGGGGATGGACAGACCTCCCTCTCGTAAAACGTGGCTTGGTGGAAAGGACCTCGGGCCCAAACCTGGCGGGCACAAGCCCGGAAGACGACGGCCGCGGCGCCCTCCCTGAGAACCGAAGACGGACAATTCGCTAATCGTCGTGTCAGGGCGGGGGCCCTGCTCTGAAGGGGCCGAGCCGGTAGCAGCCACGGAGCGGGAGGCCAGGGCCTCGCCTGCTCCGGGGGGGGGGGGCTCCGACGACGGCACGGCGCTCTTTCGCCGAGGGGCTCTCCAGGAGGCCGTCGGACGTTGTCGTCGGGCTCCGCAGGATCGGCGGCGAGCGAGGGGGGAGGAGCGAGAAGGAGAAGGCCTCCTCAGAAAGCGGCGAAACCTCTCGCAAGGCCTCAGGCCTCCTGAGAGGTTCTGGGTGTCTTCGGGGAAGGCTTAGACAACTTCTCGGAAGGCGGGGGGCTCGCACAAAGGGCGTTCCGGCGGTACCCGAGGCCTCTCGAACGGCAGTCGAAGACCCGAGGAATGACCAGAAAACTATATCTGCTCTCGCTGTGAATTTCTGGCCATGTTCGGCCTCCAGGGGCCCTCACCGGGCCAGGACCGCCAGAAGGCTCGGGACGAGAAAGCGGTCCCTGGGAAAGGACTCAGGCCTCTGGGGGTACGCGTTGCGAAAAGAACGCCATGAGAAATTCTTGGATCGGCGCTGGACATCCCCCCCCCACCCTGGCACGCGCAGCGCGCCAGGGGCGGCGCCAGATGCGCCGCCAGGGGAGGGCGGGGTCCAGCGCCGATCCAAGAGATCCGCGTGAAACTCCGCAAGTGTATGTTCACGTCGTTGTTTATCATTCGATCCTCGCCTTCTCTTCCTTGGAGGGAAGGATTAGTCAGCATCGAATTGGAAATCGGATCGGATCGGATCGTGCGTCGGAGCGGGCCGTATCGGGAAGGAGTCGAAATCGAACCAGATCGGCTGCGCCACGGCAGGGCCATGCAAGCATGGGGCCGCATCGGATCGCCAGGAAGCCAATATCGACTCGAATCGAGCTGTCGGGAATCGATATCGAACCGGATCGATCGGATCGATCGGATCGATCGGATCGGATCAAGACGGACCCTGCACCCTCGCCTCCCCCTCCTGGAGGGCACCTGGGACGGCCGCTGAGCCTCTCGCGCCGGGCACGATGGGGGGGGAGCTCCTCGCCGCCGTGGGCTCCTGTCGGGG
>CAUYUJ010021231.1:98900-116400 GCA_963575745.1 Prorocentrum cordatum | reverse complement strand
GAAGGCCCCCAAGAGGCCTCCAAGAGGCCCCCAGGAAACTGCCAGGAGTCCCCAAGAATGACCCAAGAAGCTCCCAAGAGGTCTCTTCATTTTCCATCCCGATCGTCATCCTCATCTTACTCCCACACGTGTTCCCCGAAGGGCTCCCACGACGACTGGGGGATCGCATGGTCCAATAGAGTGGCCAAACGTTACACAAGCGTTTGGTCACATAGGCGTGTCCTGAAAGGTGATTCGCCGTAGTCGTATTCGATGAACGTCTGGCCATACGATATAACGACGTCTCACTTCAGACCTGCGGTTTGCAACATCGAGGCACTCCACCCGTGCAACTCCTGCACAAGGTTGAGCTGACTTACGAACGTAGAGCTCGAAGAACTATCAAACGGGATACCCGTCTTGAAACAGAAAGGACGTCCTCCATCCGTGTAGTTGCCACCTGTCGCAGCGAAGATGCGCGGCGCCAAGGCGAGAGCGATATTTTTCTATCACCAGCCATCCATCCGTATAAATGGTGTGAGCTTTTCAATCGAATTTACGCGGTACAAAACAAAGTTAAAGCCACATTCCCACAAGTCGTTCAAGTGTAGCAGGGTTTTGAAACAACTGTGTGCGGCGCTAAGGCGAGAGCCACATGTTGAAAACGGTTCGCGCTGCATCCGTGCAACTGCTAGCGTTGTTAGAGACGGATGTGTGCAACACCGAGGCGAGAGCCACAGTTTGAGAATCTCTGACCTCGATCCGCGTGACAGCTGACAAGTTCAACCTTCAGGGTTCCAGGTAAAGAGGTCTCAGACGAAACGCCTGGCCCACCAGAGGTTAACACGTCGGGGGGTGCGACGACGAAGAATGATCTGCAAAGAGGAGGGACGGAGAAGGGAGGAAAGAGGTGCGGGGAAGAGGATGCTCCGGCCACACGCAAGAGAGAGTGACCCTGGGCACGAGCGCCCATTGGTGCGCGGCTTACCGATCGTCGCGCGCGATGCGATAGTAGCGGCCTGCATGCGATGCGACAGCACAGTAGTGGCCCCCCCCCATACCCCCCGAAAGCCGCGCACCAAAGGTCACTCCAGCCAAAGTGCACTCCTGGCAGCGCGCCGAGGGAAGTGAGAGGGGAAGAAGGCGGCAGGGCTTCTCAGAAGCCCTTCAGCCTTCTGAGGAGCCGTCTCTGTTTCCAGGAAGGCTTAGAAAGCTTCTCAGAAGGCCTGAGGCCTTCTGAGCAGAGTGAGAAGGCTCCCATCCCTCTGCTTTCCCCCCTCGGCCCGCCGCTGAGACATGATCGGTGATCCCACCGAGGCTGCTGCCGCCAGGGCTGGGGGGGCCGCGTTGCTAGGCAGATCGAGAACATCTCGGTGTTCACGTGCTTCCTGTCCTGCGAGACTGCAGCGGTGGAGCCCCTCCCCCACCCAATTAAGTATGTTATTGCACTTTCGATGTCGATGAGCAGCGTATGTGGTACAATATGTGGTGGGCAATCTAGAGTAATCCACGGGTCCATCTCTATATACATATATATATATATAAATATGTATATATAGATATATATATATATATAAACATATATATATAAACACATATATACATATATAAACATAATATTATTATTTTTATATATATTAATAAAATAGATATATATATATATATACATACACAACACACACACACACACATCCGCCGCCGTGCCTCTGGGCACGGAGTGGGCGTGTCCTCGGGTCCTTTGCCTAATCCCTGGAGCCTCAGCCCTCAGTCCGGAGGAGTGTCTTAAGGAGCCTGGACCCGAAATTCCGAAATCTCTTGGGACTTGCCGCGGTTTCCCTGGGCTCCACCTCGGCTTGTCGCATGACAATTTCGGGCCCAAGCAGGCCCCAAGTCGAGGCCGAGAGGGCCCCACGAGGCCACCAAGACGGTCCAAGAAGACCCCGAGTAGCCGAAAGATCTTTCCAAGACGCCCAAGATGGCCTCAAGAAGGCCGAAGAAGACTCCAAGACGCCCCAAGAGGCATCCAAGAGGCCAAACTCATAGATTTCCCCTTGGGTTTCTTGCAGATGTGGGCGTTCTCGCCTTTTCGGCTTTCCGACGCTCCTAGACGGCCCAAAGGAGGCCCCCAAGACCACCCCAAAACGGCCCAAGAGGCCTCCAAGAGGGCCCCAAGACGGCCTAAGAGCGCTCCAGGATGGCCCAAGAGGCGCCCAAGACGGCCCAAGAGGGCCCCAAGACGGCCTCAAGAGGAGCCCAGGCGAGGGAACACGAACCGAAAATCCAAGCCTTCCGCCCCAAGGGGTCCCCAGGAGGCCCCAAGAGGCGCCCAGGTGGCCCCAAGAGGCCCTCAGGAGGCCCCGAGGCCCCAAGAGGCCCCCAAGAAGCCCAAAAGAGACCCCAAGAGGCTTCAAAACTGCCCCCAAGAGGCCCCCGAGAGGCCCCCCACGAGATCCCAACGAACATCCAATAGGCGTCGTACCCACAACCCAGGCACGGTGGAGGGATGAGCCGAAGGCCATTAGACCTGCTTGGCACGGGGACGGAAAGCGCACTTACTTTCAGAGCGCACGAGATCGCTGGCTCGTCCGCTCTTGCACCTCGTATTGACTCGGTTCCCCTCGCTCTCGTCCTATCTCAGCCTCGGAGAGTCGCGGAGCTTTCTTTGAGCGCGTTTCTTGTTTTTCCCAACCCTCTTTGGTTGGGTATTCGTTTTGAATAGAGCAGTGTGGTCTCCACTCCTTCCTTCCTCCTCCTCCCTCCCTCCCTGCCTCTTCCTGTCTTGCCTGCGGGGGGCTGCGATATGTGAAACTGTCGCCAGTTTCGAGGCCTGCTGGGGGGGCCCAGCAAAGTGAGGGCGACGCGCAGATTCAAATTAGACCTCGCCATCCCTGGGGGGGTTGCGGTCTGAGAAACTGTCGCCATTTTCGAGGCCTGCTGGGGGGCCCAGCACAGTGAGGGCGACGCGCAGATTCAAATTAGACCTCGCCATCCCTGGGGGGGCTGCGATATGTGAAACTGTCGCCATTTTCGAAGCCTGCTGGGGGGCCCAGCAAAGTGAGGGCGACGCGCAGATTCAAATTAGACCTCGCCATCCCTGGGGGGTTGCGATCTGTGAAACTGCCGCCATTTTCGAGGCCTGCTGGGGGGCCCAGCACAGTGAGGGCGACGCGCAAATTCAAATTAGACCTCGCCATCCCTGGGGCGGGGCTGCGATCTGTGAAATTGACGCAATTTTCGAGGCCTGCTGGGGGGCTCAGCACAGTGAGGGCGACGCGCAGATTCAAATTAGACCTCGCCATCCCTGGGGGGCTGCGATATGTGAAACCGTCGCCATGTTCGAGGCCTGCTGGGGGGCCCAGCACAGTGAGGGCGACGCGCAGATTCAAATTAGACATCGCCATCCCTGGGGGCTGCGATCTGCGAAACCGTCGCCATGTTCGAGGCCTGCTGGGGGGGCCCAGCACCAGCACAGTGAGGGCGACGCGCGGATTCAAATTAGACCTCGCCATCCCTGGGGGACTGCGATCTGTGAAACTGCCGCCATTTTCGAGGCCTGCTGGGGGGCCCAGCACAGTGACGCCACGGGCGGATTCAAATTAGACCTCGCCATCCCTGGGGGGCTGCGATCTGTGAAACTGTCGCCACTTTCGAGGCCTGCTGGGGGGCCCAGCACAGTGACGCCACGCGCGGACCCAAATTAGACCTCGCCATCCTTGGGGGGCTGCGATCTGTGAAACTGTCGCCACTTTCGAGGCCTGCTGGGGGGCCCAGCACAGTGACGCCACGCGCGGACCCAAATTAGACCTCGCCATCCCTGGGGGATTCGATCTATGAAACTGTCGCCACTTTCGAGGCCTGCTGGGGGGCCCATCACAGTGACGCCACGCACGGATTCAAATTAGACCTCGCCATCCCTGGGGGGCTGCGATCTGTGAAACTGTCGCCACTTTCGAGGCCTGCTGGGGAGGCCCAGCAAAGTGAGGGCGACGCGCAGATTCAAATTAGACCTCGCCATCCCTGGGGGGGGTGCGATCTGTGAAACTGCCGCCATTTTCGAGGCCTGCTGGGGGGCCCAGCACTGTGAGGGCGACGCGCAGATTCAAATTAGACCTCGCCATCCCTGGGGGGGCTGCGATGTGTGAAACTGTCGCCATTTTCGAGGCCTGCTGGGGGGCCCAGCAAAGTGAGGGCGACGCGCAGATTCAAATTAGACCTCGCCATCCCTGGGGGGTTGCGATCTGTGAAACTGCCGCCATTTTCGAGGCCTGCTGGGGGGCCCAGCACAGTGACGCCACGCGCGGACCCAAATCAGACCTCGCCACCCCTGGGGGCTGCGATCTGTGACCCTGTGCCCTGTCGTCAAGAACTTATTACGCCGCAGCTCTCTGTTGGGAGCTTTGGTCTTATCAGCTCGATTACGTCACCGCTCGCTCTTGAGAGCCGCGGTACTAAGAGCCTTTGGGAGTATCTTGGCCCTCTTGGGGGGCTCTTGGGGAGCCTCTTGGGTGCCTCTTGGGGACCTTCTGGAGCTTTTCGGGGGCCTCTTGGGGCCTCCTGGGAGCTTCTGGGCTGCGGGGGTGAAGGGACTAGGCTGCCTTTGGCCGTCTTTGGGCTCTCTTGGGGGCCTTTGGGGGCCTTCTTGGGGCCGTCCTGGCGCCGTATTGGGCCGTCTTGGCGCCTCTTGGGCCGTCTTGGCGCTCTCTTGGGCCGTTTTGGGGCCTTCTTGGGGGCCTCTTGGGCCTTCTTGGGGCGCTCTTGGGGGCCTCTTGGACAGTCTTGGACGCCTCTTGGCCCGTCTTGGCGCCCTCTTGGGCTATTTTGGGGGCCTCTTGGGAACATCTTGGGCCGTCTTGGGGCGGTCTTGGGGGCCTCTTGGACCGTCGTCAACGCCATGAAAGGCTCAAAGCCGTATATGCTAAAAATGCACGTTCTCCTTAAGAAAATCAATGATTTTGGCCACTTGGGGCCCTCTTGGGACGCCTCGTGGGCGCCTCCTGGGGCGTCGTGGAGGCCTCTTGAGACGTCTCGGGGCCGCCTTGGGCGGTCTTGGGCTCTCTTGGAACGCTCTTGGGCCGTCTTGGGCGCTTCTTGGGCCGTCCTGGGCCGTCTTGGGCGCCGTCTTGGCCGCTTCTTGGGCTGTCTCAGGCGCCTAAGACGGCCCAAGAAGCGCCCAAGAAGCGTTGTCCGATGATGTCTCGAGCGAAACGCTGTTTTTAAGCCCCGAAGGCCGTCCTACTCGATAAAAAACAAGGCGGGAGGGCAATTAGATCTGGGGCTGGCGATGCCACCCCCCTCGAACTCCCCAAGTCCAATTTCTTCCAACTAACGGACCGCACGCTAACGCGCGCTTTCCGTCATCCGCCGCCCCCTGTCGATTCTTCGCAGGGATGGCTGGCGTGCTGGACCCTCTCGGTTTGGGTTCTTGTTCAAAACTCCCATTGGGGCTTCGGCGCGTTCCGCCGGGGTCCCGGAAGGCCGCGTAAACCACCTCCTCAGCGTCCACAAAAAATCCTCCAAGATGGCTCAAGATGGCCTCCAAGATGGCCATGTTGGCCCAAGATGGCCTCCAAGATGGTCCAAGACGGCCTCCAAGTTCGCCCACAACACGGCCTCCAAGACGGTTCAAGAGAGTCCAAGACGGCCCAAGACGGCCCAAGAGGCCCCCCAGGAGGCCTCCAAGACGGCCCCAAAGGCCTCCAAGAGGTCCTCCAGGAGGGCCCGAAGAGGCCAGAAGCATTGTGCCTAAGGTTCCTTCTTCTCGGCTTTCCGACAACCCAAGGCGGCCCAAGAGGCCCCCAAGATCGCCCCCACAGCGCCCGAGAGGCCTGCAAGATTGCCTCAGGACTGCCCAAGAGGCCCACAAGACGGCCCCAAGAGGGCACAAAGACGACCCAAGAGGCCTCCAATACGCCCAAGATGGCCTCTAAGGCGGCCCTGGAGCACCCCAAGAGGGCCCCAAGTCGGCCCAGGAAGGCCCCCCAAACGGCCTCCGACGGCGTCAGACGGGCCAGGGGCCCACCGAGATAGCCGAAGTTGGCTCGAAGCTGGCCCAAGACGGCCCAAGAGGCCTCCAAGAGAGCCTCCAGGAAGGCTAAAAAACACTGATGTTCCATAGGTTTTTGAAGGATTGTGGCATTTGCTTCGCTTCGGCCTTCCGACGGCACGATACAGCCCAAGAGCCCCCAAAGATCGCTCAAAGATCGCCCAAGAGGCCTCCAACATGGCCCCAAAACGACCCAAGAGGCCCCCAAGACGGCCACAAGAGGCCCCCAAGACGGCCCAGGAGGCTTTTTTTAAGGCGCCCAAGATGGCCTCCAAAACGGCCCTGGAGAATTCCAATAGGGCCCCAAGTCGGCTCAGAGAGGCCCCCCAAACGGCTTCCGACGGCGTCGGACGGGCCAGAGGCCCACCAAGACGGCCGAAGATGGCACTAAGATGGTCCAAGATGGCCCAAGAGGCCTCCAAGAGGGATCGCCCAAGAGGCCCAAGACGGCCCCAAGAGGCCCCCAAGACGGCCCAAGAGGCCTCCAAGACGCTCAAGATGGCCTCCAAGACGGCCCAAGAGCCCTCCAAGACCTCCTCCAAGAAGGCCCGAAAGGGTCAAAATGGCCTCCAGGCGGCCAAGATGACCTTCAAGATGCCCACGTGTTCGCCGAAGGCTTTCCAAACCGACTCGGACACATGGTCCCATAGCTTGGCAGGCCTGGCCTCAACGTTCGGCCACATAGGCGCTTCCCAAAAGGCAGGGGGCGGCGGTGACTCGCCGTAGGCGTCTTCGATCCGCCGCCCCCTGTCGATTCATCGCAGGGGTGCCTGGCGTGCTAGATTATTGCGGTTTTGGTTATGGTTTTTTCCCAGAAGAACTCCTCCTGGGACTTCGGCGCGTCCGGCTGGCTGCCTGCCTCGACGGTTTTTCGCTCAGGATGGCCCAAGATGGCCTCCAAGATGCTTCCAAGACGACCAAGATGGCCTCCAAAACGGCTAAGATGGCCTCAAAACGCCTCCAAGACGGTCCAAGATGCACCCAAGACGGCCTAAGATAGCCTCAAGATGGCCCAAGACAGCCTACGAGGCCCCCAGGAGGCCTCCAAGACGGCCCAAGACGGCCCAAGAGGCCTCCAAGAGGTCCTCCAGGAGGGCCCGAAGAGGCCAAAATCATTGATATGCCTTAGGTTTTTGAGGTATGTTCGCATTCGCTTCTTCTCGGCTTTCCGACGGCTCAAGACGGCCCAAGAGGCCCCCAAGATCACCCCAAGATCGCCCACGAGGCTTCCAAGATGGCCCCATGACGGCACAAGAGGCCCCCAAGACGGCCCCAAAAGGGCCCCAAGAGGCCTCCAAGACGGCCAAGATGGCCTCCAAGACGGCCAAGATGCCCCAAGATGGCCTCCAAGATGGCCCAAGATGGCCTCCAAGTCCGCCCAAGAGAGGAGGAGACGCCTCCAAGTCCGCCCAAAAAACCTCCAAGACGGCCCAAGAGGTGCCCAAGAGGTGCCCAAGAGGCCTCCAAGACGGCCCCAAAAGGGCCCCAAGAGGCCTCCAAGACGGCTAAGATGGCCTCCAAGACGGCCAAGATGCCCCAAGATGGCCTCCAATATGGTCCAAGATGGCCTCCAACTCCGCCCAAGAGAGGAGGAGACGCCTCCAAGTCCGCCCAAGAAACCTCCAAGACGGCCCAAGACGGCCCAAGAAGTGCCCAAGAGGCCTCCAAGACGGCCCGGGAGGTCTCCGAGAGGCCCTCCAGGAGGAGCCTTGCTCAGCGACCCCAACACGACTCTCCTGGCCGCGCTGGAGATCCTAGAAGAGGCGCGAGGGCTTGCCCCCAGCGAAGGCCCAATATTCGAACCAAGTTGCAACGCAGCCGATCGACGACAGATCTGCAGGAGCCCGCGCGAGGCAGCACGCCCGCGCGCGATCGAGCAGTTGACGCCGAAGATGTCGATGTAGAGGCGAAGCGCGCTGTGTTTCGAAACGCGTTTCGCGTCTCTCCCGAAGGCCCACAAATGAACACCCCCCCTCCTTCGCGCCGATCGACTCCTTGCAACGGAGCGGGCCAGCGCACGCGGCGTGGAAATCAATGTCGAGAATGTGTCGATCGATCTCGGGCAAACCGGAGTGCAATCTCAAACTTGCATCTCATGCCTGAAATTGGTTTTCCCACGCTGCGCGAGGAAGAATAATCTCATCAAGCCCGCCCAGCGCACGCCGACGGGGCGCCCGCTCGGCTGGGTCGAGCCCGCGGAAGCGCCAGCGCTCACGCCACCGCCCAGCGGCCGTCACGTCGACCACCCGGGCGGACGCCTCCACGACCCCGACGCCCGCGGTCGACGCGTCGGCGGCCACGACCTGGTCCGCCCACGGGCGCGAGGGGTCGGTGATCACCGGGATCGAGACGCCGCCCACGACCCGGCACTCGTGGCGGCAGGAGGGCCAGAGGCGACACGGCTGGCCACACCTGTCTCCGACGCAATCACACAAGGCCCCCGCAGGCAAGAAAGAGCCCGACGGCAGAGCAGGCAGGCCGCCACGAAGTGCCCCACGACGACCTCGATCTGGCGCCCGCTCACAACCGGGCCCCCGGCAAGCCACATCAGGGCGCGACGCGAGCTGGCGGGCTCGGCGCCGGCCCGCGGCGCGCGGGCGGGAAGCCCTCCGACGCCTTTGCCCAACACGGTCGCCGGGGCACTGGCGTCGGTGATCTTGCGGAGCTGGAAGCCTCGAACAGCATCACAATGACGCCCCGCGCCTCGGCCACCTCGTCGCAGCCCAAGCAGAAAACGTCGACGTTGTCGGGGCGCGGCAGCTCCAGGGCGCCGCCCGAGCCCACGCTTCGGCCAGCTGCCCAGAGCGACTCGGGCCAGAGGGCCCCAGCTCTCTCCACCATCTCGAGGTGCATCCGCCGCGCGAACCAGAAGGCCGAGCCCCGGCCCATCGGTGGCACCGCGAGAGCGGGAAAGACGGCCTGTCCGTCGCGGATCACGGCGCCGTCGTCGAAGCGCCCCTACCGAGGCCGACGCCTCGGCCATCGCGATCTCGGGCGGGCCGAAGTGCCGACTCAGGCTGCCCCAACCGCCGCTCGAGAAGAATCAGTTCTCGACGTCCGCGCTGGCAACGAACAGCTCCCGCCGGCCAGCCTTGGGAACCTCGGGCACGGATCTCGACTCGGCGGCGGCGACCTCGGCGAAGGGCGCGCGCCGGAACCGCGCGTTCGCCAGCCAACAGTCCAGCAGGAGGCACAGTCCCCCATCCTTCTTCCCCACGAAGAAAGGCGCGATGATGTCCAACACGGCGGACCGAGGCGCCAAAATGTCGACGCCCGCCAGGCGCCTCAAAAAGTCGATGGGATTAGGCCGCCTGGTCGGACCCCAGAACCGTATCAACGCAAGCTCGACCAAGGCCGTCTTCGCGCCGCTGACATACGACGTCGTCGTCGGCCATGAGAGTCGTCTCGAAGTCGACCAGAAGCCCCGCAGCCTTGCCTTCCAAATCCGTGGCCATCGGTAGCGCCGCCCCAGGGGAGGTAGAGAATGAAGTTCTGGCTAGCAGGGTCGAACAAGACAGTCCGCGCCTGACTAGTTGGAGGTGGCGCCCAGAAGCCGAACAACAGCTTCGCGGGATGGCTCGGAGAGCCGATCAGCAAAATCGCGCAGAGCCTGCCGCGACGCACGGAGTACTCTCCGCCGCGCGGCATCCTGCGCCAGAAACCCCGCGCCCTCGCGCTCCCGCTCGCAGCCGTAGAGCGCGCCCTGAACTCGCGGGCAGCGATTGGCATCCGCCGCGGCAGCTGGGCGGAGGCATTCGCGGCGCTGTCCAGACCCTGCTCTGCCCGGCCGTCGCCGCCCCTCAGCGGGGCCGCTGCGCGCGCCAACGCGTGGCAAAGGAAACAGCTCACCCGAACCGCCAGCGCAGCGCTGCCCAGCAGGGCCCCCTCCACCCCGGACAGGATCAGCCCAGACAGCAGCGCCAGACAGCGCGCGCAATCCGCGCCGCGGGCCCCCGGCGAGTTCCGCCGCGAAGGGTCGAGGCCCCGCCGCCTCGGCCCCTGGGAACAGTCAGTCCTTCGAGCCGGAACCCTTGGGCCCTGGCTTTTCCGCCTCTGGGCTGCCAGCGCGCCGCAGGCGACATCGCCCTCCACCATGAGGCGGCGCGCGCCCCCGAAGTCTGCCCTGTAGGGGCCCTTCGCACGGGCCACCTCCAGCAGCTGCCGGCGTCGGTTAAGCACTCCATGGAGGAGAGGTTAGCTGGGCTCGGGCCGCCCACGGAGACCGCGAGCTCGATGGCCTTCGAGAGCACACGGCGTTCGTGGGCCGAGCGCGACCCTGAGCTCACCTTGGACTCGACCAGCAAGGAGGGAGGGGCCGCGTCTCCACGGGCCGGGCCAGCAGCCGCGGCTCGCGGCGCTGGAGCCGGGCGCGCCGCTCGCACGCCCAGGCGCCGATGTCCGCATGCGCCCCCAGACGCGTGACCGCGTAGAACTCGCTGGCCACCGTCACCACCGAGCGGCCGCCGAAATCGAGCGCGGCAGGCGACAGCGCCACCTCCTGGCCCGCCACGCGATTCTGGGAAGACACGTGTAGCACCCAGGAACCGCCCGCCCCTGCTCGGCGCAGGGGCAGCGGCGGCGGCGCCGCCGCGCCTGGCGCGGCTGGCCCAGGGGGCGCAGGCAGCAGCACCCGCACGACCGCCGGCGCGATGCCACCCACGCCGCCTGCGGTGGCCTCGCCCGCGGGCTGGGCCAGCCCGCGCGCCTGCCGCTCCACGACCGCCGCGGCGGCTCTCTCTGCCCAGAGCGCCACGAACTCGGCCGGCGAGGGCGCCACGCGGAAGCAGTAGACCTGGCCGCCCGCCAGGCCCACCGGCAGCGCCCCACCAGGGCGCGCCAAACCGCAGACCGCTGAGGTCCGCGCTCGCGAAGTCCAGCTGCTCGATGAACATGTCGTAGTCGGGGGTGAGGACCACGTAGAGGCTCGACACAACCCATTACAGGATGAGCCCCTCGTGCCACAACTCGCCCGAAGGCCCGTGCTCGTCGTACCGCACGTACTTATGCGTACGCACCCGGGTCGAACGCCGCCATCAGGCGGACACCACGACGCCGCCGCCGCGATGGCCGGCACTCCGGCTGGAGCCGCGCGGGACAGCTCCGCGGGCGCCGGCGAAACCCGAGCCGCAAGCCGGCGCAGTGCCAGCAGCCCAGCCGCGAGCGCCAGCACCAAAAACGCGCTGGCGAGCAGGCCGAGGGAGAACCCGGCCGCGAAGCCGCAGCCGCTGGCTGGGGCGGGCGAGGGGCACGCCGGCGACGGTGCTGGCTCGCAAGGCGCCGCCGGCGGGCACGCCGGGCACGTCAGCTCCAACGGCTAGGCACGGCGGGCAGGCCAGCGCTGGGCACGGCGGGCAGGCCAGGCAAGCCGCGCAGGCCGCGCCGCGCGGCTCGCACCGCACGTCGACCGGCGGGCACCCTGGGCAAACCAGGCAGGCGGGCGGCCGTGACACCCAATCCGCGCCGAGCTGCCCCAGCCACGGCCCAGCAGCCCAGAGGACGCCCAGCATCCGAGGCGGAGGCGGGACGAAACCAAGATCAGACTTGAAGCCAACAAGGCGGCAAATGTGGAAAACGGATCACGCCATCAACCATAACAGCAGAACCCGAGCAAGAACGTGTGTACATATATACACACATACATATACATATACATGCACACATACATACATATACATACATACATACATACATACATACATACATACATACATACATACATACATACATACATACATACATACATACATACATACATACATACATACATACATGCACATGCATGCATGCATGCATGCATGCATGCATACATACATACATACATACATACATACATACATACATATACACACATACATACATACATACATACATACATACATACATACAGACAAACAGACAGACAGACAGACAGACATACAGACATACGTACATACATGCATGCAGACATACATGCATTCATGCATGCATGCATACATACATACATACACACGCAGACAGACAGACAGACAGGCAGACAGACATACATACCTGCACATGAATGTAAACATACATGTGTGTATGTATGTATTTATGTGTGTATGTATGTATGTATGTATGTATGTATGTATGTATGTACGCACGTAGGTGGGTAGGTAGGTAAGTAGGTATGCATGTATGTGTGGACCCGCGTACGTATGTATGGATGTGTGTATGTATATGTGTATGCATGTATGTATGTACGTACGTATGTGTGTTTGAGTGTACGTGTGTATGCATGGCTGTACGTATGTATGTATGTATGTATGTGTGTATGTGTGTATGTATGTATGTATGTATGTATATATGTATGTATGTATGTATGTATGTACGTGTGTAGCTGTATGTGTATGTATGTATACATGTATGTGTGTATGTGTGTATGTATGTATGTATGTATGTATGTATGTATGTATGTATGTATGGATTCGTGTATGTGTGCATGGATGTATGTGTGTACGTGTGTTCTTATGTATGTATGTATGTGTGTATGAATGTATGTATATGTGTATGTTTGTATGCATGTATGTGTGCATGAATGTATGTATGTATGTATGTGTATGCATGTAAACGTGAATGTGTATGTATGTGTGCACGTATGTATAGATGTATGTGTGTATAGATGTTTATATATATACGTGTGTACATATATATATATATATATATATATATATACATACATACATACAAATGTATATATATGTATGTATGTGCGTTTGTATAGCATCAAGATCATCAGAAGCGTCATCATCATCGTCATCATCATCATCAGCAGCAGCATCGTCATCATCATCAACATCATCATCAGCATCATGATCATCAGCATCATCGTCATTAGCATCATCATAGTCATCATCAGCAGCAGCATCATCATAATTCTCAGCAGCAGCATCATCATCTTCATCAGCACCAGCATCAGCAGCAGCATCATCCTCCGCACCAGCATCAGCATCAGCTACAGTATCATCAGCAGCATCATCAGCATCATCATCAGCATCATCATCATAATCATCAGCAGCAGCAGCATCCTCATCATCCTCATCATCATCAGCAGCATCATCAGCAGTAGCATCATCCTCAGCATCAGTATCAGCATCATCATCAGCATCATCAGCATCATCATCCTCACGGAACAATCAAATCGTCACCAGGAGCGGATGTCTAGCATCAAGAAGGAATAGATTATGGATCGATCGGGTGGAGTGCAAATAAGCTAACCGGCACCGCGCGTGTCCACCTCCCATGCTCGAGCAAACATCCCACCCGCCAGCAACTTCTTGGCAAAACGCCAGCAGGCCGTAGGCCTGATTACCCCATGCGGACTTACTCGCAAACCTCAAGTGGCGCAGTAAGGCGCGGATTCTGCTCATGCGGATCGATGAATCGGGCGGGCCAGTGATCATGGTGACTACGGCATCGGCGACGACGACGACGACGATGATGATGATGGTGACGGCGTCAGCGGTGGCGATGATCACGAGGGCGACTACATCGACGATGACGATGACGACGACGATGGGGATGCTGACGACGACGACGACGATGGGGATGATTATGATGATAGTGCTGATAACGCTGGCGATGGTGATAACGATGGTGCTGATGAGGATGGCGAGGATGTGCGCGCACGCGCGCAGAAATTCAGAATGTGCGCGATTGTTTTTGGAGAAGCGCTTAGGTTTTCGCATGTTCCTGAACACCCCTGCGTTGAAATGCTTTCAACGCCAATGGTTCGAGACGGATTTCGACGACCCGCATTGCCTTGTTCGAAAGAGTTGGCGGGCGCGCGATGATTGCTGAATGTTCTCGACATGCGCGGGCGTGTGGCACTTATTCTTTCATTTGACAGAATGGCCGGAAGAAAATTGGTTGTCGTTTGATGTCAGCGAGTGCGCGTGCAGAATTCTGACAATCTGCTGCTGCAACAAAACAGCTGTGCACTAAAATGGTGAGCACACCAAAAAAGTCTGATTGATTTTGGCATGCGTGCGCGGCGGTGGGCGCATGTTGCCCGCATGGTACTCGTCGGTAGGGTTTGCTACAAAACGACCGTCTCACATCAACGCATGGGCACGGTATCGTTTTCTCAGCAGGGAACGAGAGAAGGTGTCGACACTGGCTTGGCTGAGGACGAATTTATTTTCTACTTAGGCTTGGGAAGAGGAAGTCAAATCTCTTGCAGCCGCGCGCGAGAACCTCCGATGCGCGTTCAAACATCCCACCCACCGACCCGCAACTTGTTAGCAAAACTCAACTGGCGTAATGACGCAAGGACCTTCTCATGAAGATTCATGCGTCGGCCGAGCGCTGACGACGCTAGTGATGGTGGCACTGACGACGAAGGCGACGACAACGACGAGGACGATGACGATGATGACGTTGATGACAACGGTGGAGACCACGACAACGATGGTAATGGTGATGAAGATAATAGTGATGACGGTGGCAATGATGCCGCTGGCAACGATGATAACGATGGCGCGGATGAAGATGCTGAGGATGATGATGATGATGCTGATGATGATGGTGAGGAAAAGGAGGAGAAGGATGAGGATGAGGATGAGGATGATAGAAAGTGCGCGCGCAGCAGGTCAACAACGAATGTTTTGAAAAGCCGTTGGCTGTCCCTCTGTGTTCAGACACGTCTGTATTGGAATATCCAGAACGGCAACAGTTTTGCAGAGATTATAGCGTGCGCGCGCGGAGCCGCGCGCCTGTGGTTTGCATGGTACTGTTTGGCAAAGCTGGCTCGTTCGGGAACGCGCGCGCAGAATTCTGGCAGATCCCACACTGGAGTGCATGTGGCTCCAGAGTTATTGCTTGAGGGCACTCTCTTGCAATGCTCAGATGAAGGGGCACTGGGACACACAAATATATACACAAATAAAAAGATTCCCCATCTTCTCCCATATTTTCTGGGTTCCTGTCTTCCCCCCCACTGCCCATATGTTCCCATATTTTCTGGGGAATCGACGATTAATTGTGTCTGTGTGTTTTTTCTCCTCCTGATCAGAACACACATGGTTATGTTTTCGAACGGAGATTGGCGTGCGAACGCGGCGCTCGCATGTGGCCCTCACGGTACGACTTGACCGTTCGGAGCGCCCTTCTGGATCAACGCATTTGCGCCGCATGGAACGATTGGACTAGGATGGGATGGGGACGATACCAGCTTGGCCAGGGAGTATAATATTTCACTCTCATGTACACACGTAGATGTGCATATTTGTTCGGTATACTTGTACAAATGTGTATATATATACATACACACATACATACATACATAGCGTGTGAACGATTGTACAGAGTACAAAACATTGAGTGAAAGAAACAAACAAAAACACGGGACTCACCAATAAACCCAGAGTCAGGGCGAGGGTGGATGGAGTCTTTTTTTTTCTGAGAAGACCAGAAACCAAAAAAAACAAAAACTAAAACAAAAACAAAAAAGCGCCCGAGGCGATCAAAAGGCGACCACTGGGCGCACACTGAAGAGAACACTTTGAAAAAACAGACTGCGCACAACACAGCAACCAGGCGGCCCCGGGCGCGCAGCCGGGCTAAACCCAGAAGAAAAAAAAAAAAAAAAAAAAAAAAAAAAAAAAAAAAAAAAAAAAAAAAAAAAAAAAAAAAAAAAAAAAAAAAAAAAAAAAAACGAGGCGACCACGGGCGGCCCACACACGGACCACGGAGAAGAGCCTGGAAGACCCAGCCGACCCGCGGAGCGGGCACGAGGTGACCACGGGGCGGCAACTGGGCGCCAGCCCAGACCTTTTTGATTCGCGGGTCGAGAGCGCACCTCTTCCGGTCGAAGCTAAGCGGGCCGCGCGAAGCTTGAATTAACAAAGAGCGGGGGACAGAAGAAGAGCGTGGGTGCCACGAGGCGGCCACGCGACGGCCTCTGGGCGGCCATCGGGGCCACACCCCAAAAGACCCAACGAACGCACGGGGCGGGAGCTGGGCGATCAGAAGCGGCAACGAGACGACAACACGTTGAGAGTTTCCCCAGTCGGCGTCTCGACATTGGGCGGAAGGGGGGGGGAGGGAGGGCGGGGGGGGGTCTGGCTCTGGACCTCTGCTTCATGCGACTGTTTGCAGCAGTGCGTCCTATGGGGGACGGGCAGCCACCGGGCGAACACCTGGAAACTGCACTCGACAACGGAGGAACTGCGCCAGGCCCCTTCAGTGCGAATTACTTTCCTGGGGAGGAGGGCAGCTGTCTGGCGCGATCCTCTGGAGTCGCGAAGAGGTCTTGGCCTGTGCCCCCGAGTCCTGGAAGAGCTGCTGCAGGATGGTCGGGCGGCCCCCGGAGGAGCCTGGCGCCGAGGAGCGGGGGGGACGTCGGCGGACCACCGCACCGATCCAGGCCGGGCCGATCCTGGGACAAGCCAAGAAGTGGCGGCGAGCCCAGGGGAGAAATGAGAGGAGGCAGGCCGTCTCAGAAGGCGGCGGGGCTTCTCAGAAGCCCTCGCGCCTGCTGGGAAAATGTTGAAAGACTTCGGAAAAGGTCGAACAGACTTCTCAGAAGAAGCCCCTGCACTTCCTGAGGAGGCCTGCCCCCTCTCACGCCCCCCCTGGGCCCGCCGCCAACAAGAAGACGTACGCCCAAACCCCCTCGGGTCGTGAAAAAACATGAAGAATGTTTATTCAAGGCCGGCTTCTCATCCTGAGACGTTTTCTGACGACCTGGAAACCGGGGAAACTGCCTCCAGGGGGGCCAAACGCCGATCCAAAATATCCGCGCGGAGCTCCGAAAGTGTGTTTATGCTGCAGTTCCCCATGTCTGGAGATGGGATTATTGTTCTGACTTAGACGCCTCCGACTCCTTCCGCCTCCTTTTCCTACTCATCCTCCTCATCCTCCTCCTCCTCTTCCTCCTCCTCCTCCTCCTCCTCCTCCTCCTCCTCCTGCTGCATACTCAGATTCACTTGCGCTCAGAGTCAATCGCATTCAGACTCACTCACGTTGAGGCAATCGGACTCACTCACACTCAGACTCACTACGACTTACCCAATCAGCACTTATACTCACAAGCGGTTTGCCTTCAGTGCCCAGGCTCGTTTGTTTTCGCAGCAGATTCTAAGGATGTCTCGAGCGAGGCGGTGGTTTCAGCACCCCAAGGGGGAACCACCAGGAGGCATGACACTCTCCCGTTCACGCCCAGATTGTGAGGATGTCTCAGGCGGTTTGCTTGTCTGGGTGGCTTGGACTTGCGCTTTCAGGGCGAATCCCACCAGCCCTCTGGGCGTAGGTGGTCTAGAGAGTTTCCTCTTCGAGCCTCCTTCTTCACCTTCGGGGAAGGGTATACCCCCAACACACACACACACACACACACACACACACACACACACACACACACACACACACACCTCGACCCGGACGGGGGAAGCGGCGGGTAGTGGGAGCGTCCAAGATGGCACAAGACGGCTCCAAGAGGGCCCCGGGAAGCACAAGATGACCTCC
>CAUYUJ010021231.1:0-98800 GCA_963575745.1 Prorocentrum cordatum | reverse complement strand
TCGCTCTGGGAGCACGGGCAGAGGCGTCCTCATGTTCAGGACCAAGGCTGTCTGCTGGGGGGGGGGCCTCGGTTTCGACTGCTCTGTTCAGCCAGGTTGCTGCTGGGGAATCACCCGCCCCTGAGGAGCCTGCGCCCGCCTCGCGCGGGTCTCGGTTGGCCAGGGCGGCGATGGTACCGTAGGCCAGGGCGTCCTTGTCAATTCCCATGAGGAATGTCAGCAGTGTGCTGCTCCGCTGTCGGAGGGGGCACTGGCCTCTCTGCTCTGTCAGAACTGCAGCGTAGATGTCCCATTTGTATGGTTTTCACGTTTGGATATTTTCTTTTTTTTAGTTTTTCGGATTTTTTTTACTTTAGTTTTTTATTTTTTTATTTATGGGTTTCTTTGTTATTCTCTACTGGCTTTTTTGTTCTGGATTTCATTAGGTGGTAGACCACTCGGGCCACAGCGGCCCGCTGCCCGCCCCATGGGATGTCGAGGGGGTGACAGCCGTTCGGGATCGAATCCCCGTAGATCATCCGCAGGAAAGGGAGCAGACGTGCTGTGGGCCACAATACCCCTCGTCGGTTCTGCCCCCTGAGATGTCTGCACCGTGCCGCTGTGCGAAATCAGCCCAACATATGTAGACGGAGTGGTTCCATTCCAGCAGGTACTTCACCAAAGAGCGAACGGGGCCGTCGGACTCCACCCCAGAGAGCCTGAAGGTGGAGTGGGTTGGTAGAACGGGGGACTCTGGCGGGTCCACGTCGGGGAACACGTATTTGCCGTCGCGTCCGACCTTGACTGGTTCGCTGCTTTCTCCTGCGCCGCTGTCGTGCCCCTGCCGTTGGGGGTGAGCTCGCCCCGTGTGGCCGATTGCCTTGAGCACGTGTCCTTGGCCGCGGCGTTGGCGCCAGTTGGGGAGAGGTAGACACTGATGTCGTAGCTTCCCTCCTGCACTTCTGCTGTCACTGCGCGCCTGGCGGGGGCGATGGGGCATGCACTAGAGGAGTGCTGGTCCAGGATGCGATCGATCGTGCCGGGCGCCACGTTCCAGATGTGGATGAGGCACCGTCTGCACGCCCATCCTGCATTCCACTGCCGCTGGGTCCAGAGCGTGGGCATGGCATCCCATGGCGGTAGCCCTGTCTCGGCGTTGCACGGCGCACCTGGCTCCGGGCTCCACATGAGGCAGCCGAGTGCGGGACTGGTTGCCGACCACACGAGCAGTGGCGACCCCACAGGGCAGGTGTCGCACATGGCGGAGTAGGTGTTCGTACGGTGCGAGTCGGGCCCAAATCTGCCGTCGGACAGCTTGCGGGCTGGGAGGGTGGCGCCGACCGCCTGCGGCCTGTAGACGGGCGGGGTGTTCATGACGAGGTCACGCAGGCAGGAGGGGGACTGCGCTGTATCCGACCGACCGCACCCACGTGGGAGCAGATCCAGGGGGGGAGAGCGCGGGCTCTCCTGTGGTAGCGAGCCTGGTCCAATGTGCTTTCTACGCCTGTAGGCGCTGCTGGAGCGACTTCTTGTTGCTGAGGTCTCGCGCGGCAAGGGGGACCTCGATGCCCCTATTTTCCAGCGACTTGATCCAGCACTGCTCGCACAGCCACCTACAGCTTTGGCCTTGCATGTACGCTTGGGAGCGGTTTTGTGCCAGAAGTCCCCTTGCGCCGTCATCCCCCCAGGTGCCGGCCTTCTCTTTGAGCCCCGTGTTCGCGCACCCGTCGCAGTCAAAGCTACTGACGTGCTGCCTGGTGTGGAACCTGTCGCCACTTACCCTGGGTGGGTTGGGCGTCGCACCGGGGGCCGGGGATGCAGGGGAGTCTTCGTCGAGGCGCTTGTTGGACATTGCGATTCCCCCGCCGATGTATTCCAGGTCTGCCATTGAGTCTGGGCAGCCGAGCCCGTCCTCGGTCCCGCTGAGCTCCTTGTGTAGTGTGCAGATGAAACAATTTCCCTCGCTCAGGGACTTGATCTCAGCCGGTTTGACAATCTCTTCCAGGACCCTCATTGGGGCCTCCAGCGTGAACTTGTAGTTCAGCATCCCTGCCCAAGTGGTCGGGCACCGTGGTTGGTCGCAACCTGGTGGTGGTGGGCGTAGGTGGCGAGCGTGCTGATATGCTTGATGGTGTCCTCCATTTTCCCGTGGAGGGATGCGAGGCCACTCAGGTCGAAGCCCCAAGCCTCTGCAAACTTGGTTCTGTACTCTTTGTGGGCACTCTGCCAGGGGTAGCAAAGGCCCATGGCTGCTTCGAAGATGTCCCCGGTGGCCTCTGGGCGTGGGAACGGCCATAGAGTCGCTCGGGGCTCGCGCAGTTGGAGCATCATACCCACTAGGAGGACCCTGAGCGTGGGGGTGTCCATGGGAGCCCGTCGCTGCTGAGGAGAGAGCGCAGTAGCTCTGAGTCGGCTTGTCGGCTTGTCCTGGGCGGAGCAGGGACTTCAGGTGCTGCATTCCTGGGTGTGCGCGGTGCCGCTTGCATTTCCCTGTCTCTTGGCCCCATGCCTCTGGGAGCTGCTGTAGCACGTCGGGGGGAGCGCAGCGGCCGGTGCTCTTCGGGCGGCGGCTGACGCCCTTCAAGAAGGGTAGGGGGGGAGCGACGCCTCGGGGACCGCCAGGTGTGAGGTAGCCCAGGGGGTGCCCAGCCCGAGACACCAGACCAGGGCAGCCCACGTCAGATTGTAGACCAGGTTGCTTGCGTCAATGCCCGGATCGACGTCGCAGCAAGATGGCTCCATGCCTTGCGGTCGAGCCGGCCAGGCTGCCTCGGCGCGTCGGCTATGGAGAATTGGTGGGGGGGTGAAGCCCAGAGACTGTGCATAGTACAACTCCCACGGCGGGGTCCTCGACGAGCCTCTGCATACTGTTTTTGATGGCGTCACCCAGGCTGTCCCAGGAGAACTCCGGGTCGAGCGGCGCTGCTATCCGGTCTGCAAAGTTCTTTTCCATGGAGGCACGAGCTTTCCCGATCGCATTGTCGAGTCCCTGGATGACCCCGTCTCCTGTGTGCGAGGGCGATTCAGGGATCCACGTGGTGAGATCTCGGATGGGTTCGAATCCTTTGTCGACCGCCAGTGTCCACCTGTTGCCCATGTCCTCCGAGTGCGAGAAGCGGACCCAGAGTTTGGCGAACCTTCCGTACTCAGAGAGCTCCCGTAGGCGCGATCCTGTAGCGGCGCCGAACATCCCCCCGTCACCGATGATGACCACATTGCGGGTGGCGCGGGTGATTGCCACGTTCACTCTGTTGGAGTTGTCCATGAAGCCCCAGTCGTGCCGACAGTCAGACCTTGTTTTTCAGGAAGATGACCCGGTCGGCTTCGCCGCCTTGGCTGGAGTCAATGGTTGAGATGGTGAGCTCGCCGCTTGCGAGATGCTCCTCAGCGAGGCGTCGCAGCCCAGGGAAGCTCAGAGAGACGCCTGTGAGCTCTGAGCTGCGCTGCACCAAGACGCTGGTGTGGTCGCTGGCGTCGGTGGAGCGGTCTGGGGGGTGGGTTGTGGGTTCTTTGCCCGAGGCTGCCCCGTCTTTCCCTTTCCCTTTGGCCTTGGCCTTGGTTTGCCTGAGGGTGCCACTGACGCTGCGCACGCTTTGTGGCCATCCGATCTCAAGGATGGCGCACTGCAGCTGGTTGCCGACGACTACCCGCACTGTGGTGCGTTCCCGCATGGCAGGCAGGAAGGCACGTTCTATGTCTACCGTCTGCGCTGCCTCTGGTAGGTTGGTGCATCCTGCGTGTAGCCTCGACGTGACCTCCAAAGAGGGGTTGTCCACCAGTAGGAAGCGGTGCCGCTCCTCTTTGCACTGATTCCCTGGATCCAGGCCGCGCATCATGTGTTCCATGTCATCCTTGATGGTGCCCGCTGCCTTTGCTAGGTCAACGACTCTGGTGTTGCTCCAGGGGAGGAAGTCCCGCCACGGGAGCCCCTCGGTCAGGGGTCTCTGCGACAGAGGGTCGGTTAGGCCGGTGCGCATTGTGTTATTGTAAAAGACACAATTTGGCCAGGCCAACAGCACGGGGTGCATACGGTAGCAGAGGCTGGGCTGTACCACGGCGGACTGGTCCTCCACCAGGGCATGGTGGCGACGATCAAGGATGGAGAGGCGTAGCCCTTGGTCCGCTGCCTTCCTGGAGATGACTGTGGGGGGGAGCTGCTTGGGGTCGCCAACCAACACTAGGTGTCCGCCACAGCGGATGACGCTGTCCAGGGACATGGCGGCCATTAGCTCTGGCGGCCATTAGCTCGTGCGCCTGCCCTGCCTCGTCTATGATGAGTAGGGCGGCTGGGGCGGCCTTCCTTAGTGCCTCCGCAGATTCATGCGCGGCGATGACTGTCTTGGCGTCCTTGAGCAGCTGGGTTCTGAATGCGGGGAAGTTTTTGGAGGGTCCGCCTTCGCATGGGAACCTGCCGTGGGCTCTATGGTAGTGTCCTAGCACTGCCAGCTCCTCGGCTACCTTGAAGTCTTTGGCCAGGCGCACGCACCTGGCCGGGAACCCTGAGAGGGGGACCAACTTGTTGGCATGGCGTGCGCTGATTAATGCGAGCGCCGGCTGGTCTGCGGCCGCGTTGGAACCTGCCGCCAGAGCGACTGACAGTCCTGCCGGGAGCGCGTTGGACCAGGTGTCCATGGTGGCAACGGAGAAGATTGTCTTGCCGGTGCCGGGGGGCCCGTATACGATTGTTACGTGGTGTAGGGTGGAGGCAGCGAGGGGTGAGGGCCCTAGTGGCATCGCGGTTGAGGCTGTGACGATTGGCGCCTTCCTCGAGGGCCGTCTGCGGTGGTAGGTCCCTGGCACGCTGGAAGACCTGTCCTATGGCTTCGTCCGCCTCTGGGCCAGAGAAGGGGACGGCAGCCGGGGGCGCCGTGGGGGGGTTGGGCAGCGCTGAGCCGGCGACCGCTGCTGGCCGGCTGGTGCTGGGGAAGCGTGCCTCAAGGGTGGCCGTGGCCCGAGCAAATAGGGTTTGCCCACAATGGGCTGCGTTGCGTACGCCGTTGGCCAGCGCCTTGTCCTTCTTGTCGGCCGTGCGAAAGGTGATCGAGGAGGTAAGTGATGACGTCCAGGGGGGTCCCGACCAGGTCGCGCGAGGCCTGATGTAGCCTGTAGATCTCGGTGATTGCGGCGGAGATCCGTCGAAACTGGAGCATCGAGGGGGCCCTGTCCATTATGTACCACGATTGGCCCACGTATGTGGGTCTCGGGATCCTGTCATCCGCGTGGAATTCCCCAAATTTTCCAGCGTCGCACACCACGACGCACTCGTTGCCGGGGAAATTCGAGCCCGGTCTGAGCCCCAGCGCCTGGCAGTCGTTCGAGGGGACCGTGCCTCCGAGGTCTGGTGGCCAGAGGAGTTTGACTGAGACCACTTGGTCCGCTGCTGGGCTGGTAATGCTGAGGAGTAGCATGCGAGCGCCCTGCCCCGCGTCCTGGCCTTTGAAAAGGACCCTGAACACCTGACGCAAGTGCAAGTGAAACAGCACTCTCCCGACCAGGGTGGGGAAAGCGTTCCTCAGCTTAAAGCGATCGAGGATGTCACATTCTGAGTCCTCGTCGATGGGGGTGACTGACACGCCTAAAGCGCAGCTCTGCATTCTCGCAAGGTCAGTCCTGGCTTTAGTAGAGCTGTCCCAAACCGTCTCGGTCGCTGCCATGCACTCGGCCCAGGCCAGTCTTTCGAGGTTGCGCCCCCTTTGCCGCAGGTCCTGCTCCCAGTGCTTTGGGAAGTTCACGCCCTCTGCGATTGCCCCCAGAGGGATGTGCAGACGAAACTGGGCGGCTCCGCAGTTGGCAGGAACGGAGTACAGCTGTTCGATGGCGTCGGCGGCGGCCACCGCTGACGATTCTAGCGACACCTTCTCTCCTCTGGGGGTGCGCCGTGCCGGCTGCGCCGCTCCATGCTCTCATCTGCTTCGACTCGGGACCTGCCAGCGGACTCCTGAGAGGAGGCCCTGCTGGAGGCGTTGGGCCTGCTGCCCCCTGCGTCGCGCCCGGCTGTGTAATGTGGGCAAGGTGCCCCAGACGCTGGGCCCCCCCCTTGACGCTCTTCCCCGGGCCCACCACCTCAGCTGCGAGGGTGGGCGCGTGCCCCTGGAGTGAGTTGTGCCCGCGGGGGTGGCGAGGTCATGGCTGTCGTCTGTAGGGGAAGTTGACTGGCACATAGTCCCAGTCATCGGGGAAGGCCCACCCGGGGAGGCTGGGCTGCCCATGCTCTTCCGGCACTGGCGTCTTCCAACCATCCCAGCGGACTCTGCTGATCTTGCAATTGTGCACGTGGTCGTTATCCGACCCGTTTGTCATGGCCCAGAGATTGCCAGGCGAGGTGAACTCCCGAGGATCGGGCCACCCGTTGTCCCACTGCTTGTTGCCTTCGTTCCAGTGCCCCCACGCGAGGAGATGCTCTTTGCCGTCACAAAGCTTCTGGCAGAGCTCGCACCACCAGCACCATTCGCCGTTGAAGTGTGCCCAGCGGAGCCAGGGGCACTCACGCGCGCGGAATGGGAGGAGATCTCCCACTGGGGCGGGGCCGTCTGCACTGCAGGCGGCGGGTGCGGGCCACAGCGCCAACGGTCCTTGATTGCTCTTCCTCCTAGGCATACTTGGGGGGCGCAGCTGACCACCGCAAGAGAACTTGTACAGTGGGGGGTGGTCGCTGAACGCTGCAGGGAGAGACTTTGGTCGGCGGAGCGACCGATCGATCAGCGGCCAGGGGCGAGGGGGCAAGGAGGGGAGGAGGTCGGAGGATTTTCCAAATGAGAAGCGGCGCCGGCGCACTCCGATGGGTCGCACAGGCCGATGTCATGACCAATACTGGCAGGGAAGTGCGCGGGAGCAACAGGGGCGGTGCCCACCCACCGGATGTGCGCACGAAAGGTGGTATCGCCCTCGCTGAGTAGGGCGTCAGCCCAGTAGACCCCAATGGTGGCCAGGCTGTCTGCTGCCTTGTTCAGTCGTCGCCTGACCGCCGGCCATGTGAGCACCCAGCCAGCGTTCTCCGCTTGCCCGAGGGCGTCCTCCATTTGCTTGGCCAGGTGTAGTCTCCGGTATCTGGCGGTGCCGGCCCCGCATCGCATGGCGGCTAAGTTGTCTCCAACGACCCTGAAGGCCCGGAAGGGGCCTCTGTGGTGGGGTACCGCAATCACTTTGGGGGTCCCGGTGGCAGGGTCATGGTGCCACAGGAGAGCGCCTGCCCCTGAGACTTCGGCGCGGCCTTCGATACTCCGGGCGCCACCGTCGAAGGCAACCTCATACGGCCATTGGGTGCTGTTGGTATCTGGGAAGGAGGAGCTTCGGACGTTGACCTCGTCCCCTGGTTCCAGGTCTGTGTTCGCTGTCAGCGTTGTGGTGTGCGCACGGCATTCTCGGCAGTACGCTGACGTCCAGTTTGCAATGGGGTTGTTGTCGGTTCTGGGACAGGGGGACCAGCCCTGTCCTGGCGGCATCGATCCTGCGCGCATCTGCGAGGCCTGAATGATCGCCAGCTTATTCCCTGCGTTGTGGTGTCTGGTGGCCACCGGAAGCCTGCCCACCTCTCCTCCCGCCCTTTGCGCGCGTCGGGTCATGCGTGGCCTGGCGGCCCCGCAGATGGCCCTTTCGGGGATAGCGTGCGGGTGGCAAATGTGGCAAATGTTCCGCATGACAGTCCACACGGCTGTCTCGTCCAGGTTGTCGTGCCTGGGGGGTCGCTTCCGTCGAGGACGTCATCGTCGCTGTCCCCTTGTTGGTCGGTGTCTGCAGCGACGATTCCTTGGAGGATGAGTCTGGCCGCGTTTTCGGTCTCGAGGGGGGGGTCGCGGTGACATTGACGCAATACCTGAAGGAGATTTGGTGCAGCACCTTTGCGAGGAGCGGCTGGTGGTCGCCACTGCTGGCGATGGCTTGGGCTAAGGTTTCGGGGTCGTCCGGGCCCCGAGCGGCGTGCCAGGCAAGGGCGGTTGCTGGGCACCAATGCCACGCGTGCTCTGTGGTCGCCTCACCCAGCCCGCAGAGGGAGCAATGGCCGTAGGGGCCCGTTCTGGTGGGGGCACGAAGGCGGCCCTGGGTGCGGGCATAGGCCTCGGCGGGGCCTCTTAGGGCGGGGGGCGGGGCGCCGGGGTCCAGCAACTGCCAAAGCGCGGAGGCGGGCGGCCCTGGGCCTATGCAACTCGCGCACCAGGCAGCGCCTTCGTCGTCGGGTCCGGCTGCGATCCACACACATTTGGCGCGTGCGCCGCAAGGGCACCCGCGCGGCATCCTCTCGGTTTCACTTATCCGTCTTGCTGAGCCGGGAAGGCCGTTGCAGAGTATGCGAATGACGTGGTGGACCTCTGCGCAGGAAGCGCAATTGCACAGGAGCCCCCATTCCTCTCCGCACGAGGGGTGCCATCTCCTCTGTTGACTGGTTTCTTCGAGCCATTTGGCAAGGGAGGGACTGTGCATTTGCGCCCAGGCGGCTGCATAGATGACCTTCCCGAGGTGCTTGCATTCCAGGAGCTCTGAACTGGTGGGGGTACTTTTTTTGTTTTTGGTCGGCGGCCGCGCGACAACGGTCTGGCGGCGAGAAACAAAGTCCGGGGCGCGCGGCACGATGCGAATTAGCGAACACCGCCGCCACGCTGGCAAGCCGGTTCGCACCTGCACAACAAGGGCGCAGTTGCACATGCACAGAACAAAATGAACAAAATTCACAAGCAAACGCACATAGGCGCCGCAGTGTGAACCGAGGCAAGCGGCAGAGTGTGCGAATCAGGAGGAAAACCGAGGGCTGCACAGGCGCAGCAGAACGAACCACACGGCGCCCAGACCTCAGTAATCCGCCTCCCAGTGCCAGGTGGAGCCACGCGGCTGTGCCCAGGGCGCAACTGCGATGCCGATCCCTGAAGCGAAGAGCCGCAGGCGTGGGGGGCACCGCCGTCTAGCGGCGAAGCGCCTGCGCAGCCTGCCAGGGGGGGTCCTGCTGCAGTGGAGGCAAGTGGGAGGCCGGTGGAGTGAGTCGCCTGCGGGGCGCCAGACTCCGAACGCCCGCGACGACGTCTGCAAGCCAAGCAGCTGTCGCGGAACTGGTGCGGCGCAGTGGCAGGCAGCTGGTGGGAGCCTGGGTGCTGTCTTGCCGCGGAAGGCTAAACCGCTCCGTGGCGACCCAACACCCGAGTGACCACTCCACAGAGCAAGGGGGGAACAAGCGACTGTGGGCCACGCAGCGCGCGCCGGCACGGCGCCAGGCCTCAGAGAGGGGGGGGGGGGGCCCGCAGGCGGGGACGCACCGCCAGCGGAGGAGCGAGGACAAGGGCGGCACTGGCGGTAGCGCTGCCTCCTGCGGCGTCAAAGTGCGAGGCGCCCGGGGGAACTGCACTGCGGAAGACACGTGGGCCAGGAGGCAAGCCAGGCCCAGGCCGCCGATAGGCACTGTCCCCCAGACCAGACCCAACACACACCACGAGGTCCTCCAGGGCCGAAAAACACTCCGCAGAGAGTGGGAGCCAGACCACGAAGCGCAGAACACGGGCGGCCCTGGGAGGGGGGGCAACCACCCCGACGTCGGATAGCACGTCTGGCAGGCCCCGAGGCCGAGGGCGGGGGACACCCGCCAGGCCCGAGAGGGGAGAGGCGAGGAGAAGCACCGCCACACCCCTCGGCCAGGCCCCGAATCCGAGGGCTAGGGGCCATGGTCATCTCCTGGGTTTCCCCTAAGCTGATGCGGCCCTGATCCAATGTGTTCCTGAGGTGGGCGCTCTCGTAGGCCTCGAGGCCCCTCGGAGTATCCACCCTAGGTGTTCGCACACACTGATCCTGAGTTGTGCTGAAAAGGGGGGTGCAGCTAACCGCCGAAGAATACTCTCTCTCTCTCTCTCTCTCTCTCTCTTTCTCTCTCTCTCTCTCTCTCTCTCTCTCTCTCTCTCTCTCTCTCTCTCTCTCTCTCTCTCTCTCTCTCTCTCTCTCTCTCTCTCTCTCTGGTCATGGGGGGTGCAGCTAACCGCCGCTAAGTTCACTCTTCCATTCACATTGGGGGTGCAGCTAACCGCCGCTAGAATCACTATTGTGGTGGTTCCCTCCGTCTCCGTCGCCAGATTGCACCTCGGGGGTGTGGCTCGCCACTGTCTGAGGATATACAGGCGCATGCTCTCTGGGGAGGTGGGCAACGCCCTCCGCAGCTGCGAGCTGTTGCGCCTCCTCCTGGCACTCCCTGGGGCTCGCCTCATCCGATGCCTCTCGGTGCCCCCCTGGGCCGCCATTGTCAGCCTCAGGGAGTTGGATGGCCCTTACTGCTGGAGGCGAGGAGTCACGAGCGGACCCGAGGCGGGGGGAGGAGAGAGGCGTGGGCGGGACAGGGAACGAGACGGGGTCGGGAGCGGGGATGGGGGGAGTCGAGACAGGACACTCCCGAACCTGAACATCCGTCTCCATGCCCCTTCCGTTCCCATCCGGTCCGCCGCAAGTGTGTCTGCGAGAGCCCCGTCTATGATACATCGACCTTTCGTTGACACGGGGGGCGCAGCTAACCGCCGCAGAACACGATTTGATGGAAAGTGTGTCTGCGAGAGCCCTATCTGTGATTGGAAAGTGCCTCCGCCTCTGCTCTGAGCGCTGCAATTGATGTCAGTGAGCACACTTGCCGCTGAGAGTGGTGGGGAAGCTGATCGACGGTATGACGGGGGCGCAGCTAACCGCCGCGTAACACGATTTGATGGAAAGTGCGTCTGCGAGAGCCCCATCTATGATACATCGACCTTTCGTTGACACGGGGGTGCAGCTAACCGCCGCAGACAACGATTTGATGGAAAGTGTGTCTGCGAGAGCCCCATCTATGATTGGATAGTGCCTCCACCTCTGCTCTCAGCGCTGCAATTGATGACACTGAGCGCACCTGCCGCTGAGAACGGTGGGGAAGCTGATCGCCGCTATGATGTCCCTTTTATCTCCTCGGGGGTCGCAGCTACTCGCCGCCGAGGTCCTGGGGGGCGCAGCTACTCGCCGCGAGCACCTGCGTGGAGGGACGGGGGGGGCAGCTGCCCGCCGCTAGGAAGCATTTTACAACCCAGCGCTGCCACAGACGACGCGGGCACCAACTTAGCATCCCACATCCCGGCAATGCGCCGGAGCCTGTGGACCACGATTGCAAGGACGGTGACTCCGCCACCGCTGAACCGACAGCACAGGGATGCAAGAGTACCTGAGCCCCAGGGCGGACCCGAGCCCAGCAGCAGACACCCCAGGGAGGACAGCGCCAGGATGCGAGAGCCCCAGGGAGAACCCGCGGGACGCGGGGCACGCACCCAGACCCCACTGCAGACACAGGACACGCTGGCCACCTGCCGCCATGCTGGGCGGGGAGGAGCTGCAGCCAGTGCACACCCTTCACGCTCCTGCTCTCGGCGCAGCAACTGGCGACAGTGGGCGCTGCGAAGACGAAGCGTGCACGGGAGGGGGAGGCGAAGGAAGGCCCTTGGCTGCCAGGGCAGGGATGCGAGAGTGCTTTGAGCTCCCGTGAAAGGCCCCGACCCCGCGGCCCAGGCAGGCCCCTGCGCGCGCCCAGGGTGGCGGACCCGGCGGCGGCCCCTTTCGCTGACTCCGTCGAGCGGGAACAGTATTTGCAGCCGTTGACAACCTGACGGTCTGAGGTTCCTTTCGTAGGCTGCCGCCACGCTGGGCGGCGAGGGGCTGCAGCCAGTGCACACCCTTCACGAGCCTGCTCTCGGCGCAGCAACCGGTGACAGTGGGCGCTGCGAAGACGAAGCGAGCACGAGGGGGGGCGAAGGACGGCCCTTGGCAGCCAGAGCAGGGATGCGAGGGTGCCTTGTGCCCCCGTGAGAGGCCCCGAGCCCGCGGTCCAGGCGGCCCCGGCGCGCGCCCAGGGTCGCGGAGCCCGGTGGCGGTCACTTTCGTTGACACGGGGGGCGCAGCTAACCGCCGCAGAACACGATTTGATGGAAAGTGCGTCTGCGAGAACCCCGTCTATGATACATCGACCTTTCGTTGACACGGGGGGTGCAGCTAACCGCCGCAGAGCACGATTTGTTGGAAAGTGTGTCTGCGAGAGCCCCATCTGCGATTGGATAGCGCCTCCGCCTCTGCTCTCAGCGCTGCAATTGATGACAGAGAGCGCCGTGAAGACGAAGCGTGCACGAGGGGGGGTCGAAGGATGGCCCTCGTCTGCCAGAACTGGGATGCGAGAATGCCTTGAGCACCGGTGGGAGTCCCCGGCCCGTGGCACAGGCAGGCCCCCGCGCGCGCCCAGGGCCGCCGTGTCCGGTCGTGGCCAAGACGAAGCGCGCACGGGGGGGAAGCGAAGAAAGGCCCTTGGCAGCCAGAACGGGGATGCGAGGGCGCCTTGACCCCCCGAGGGAGGCCCAGGGCCCGAGGCACAGCAGCCCCCGCGTCGCCCGGGGCCGCCAGGTCCGGACGCATCCCTTTCGCAGGACGCGTTTTGCTGGGCAGCAACGGGCAAGCTGCCAGTGACCATCCTCCTCGCACCTGATCCCTGCGCGCGCGATGCCACGAAGTGGGGCAGCAACGGCTACTGTGGGGAGACGGCCCGCCACTGTTTTTTGCCCTTCCTGGGTGCCTGGGTGTCCGGGTGGCCCTTTGCCGCGCGGTGATCCCTGCTCGCTCCGCCGCTTCGACCCGGGTGCAGATGCCACAGCCGAGCCCAGTCGACGTCGAGGCCCAGCGCGTCGCTGACGACCCGTACGTCGCACTTATGGCTGCGGCAAGATTCCAGGAAGAGGTGGCAGGTTTGCGGGTCGCGCCGAAGCGGGTCGAGCGCGCCTATGCCGCCAGGCACGGACTGCCGCTTGGCGACAGCGTGCCAGGTGCCTGTGAACATTGTTCCCCGTGTGACTTGGAGCCGCCTTATCGCCTCGCCGGGTGTCTCCCCGGGTTGGTCCCACTGGATGTTGTTGATTTCTGTCTTGTACAGCTGCTGTCCCGTGTCGGGGTCCGTGGGCCCTGGCCACTGGCGCGGGCCAGGCCATTGGTGCTGCCGTGTCTCCTGGCCGCAAGTCTCCAGCGCACGGGCCTCGCTGTCCTGGCGGGAGGGCTCGCGATCTGCCAGCGACAGTTCCGGCTGCACGCCTGGCGGGGTCCTGCGGGGAGAGGCAGACCGCATGGTTGGCCGCCAGGCGGGGGTCGGATCGTCTCCGGCAGCCAGGGCGGACGCTGCCCTGTGGTGCGTGGGGAGAGGCCCCTTTCGCTGGCGTTCGCCTTCGGGCCCGTGCCCGCCGTCGCCCCCGGGCGCGCCCCCTTCGGTCAACGCAGGAGTCTCGCTGGTTTCGGAGGCGCCGCTGGTTGTGCCAGGCGCGCGCACGCACAGCGACTCAGTTTCGGTTGCCAGAGCACAAGATTATTTGTCAGTCGCGTCCTGGACGTCAGGAGAGAGCGCCTAGGGTTCGCCGCCCATTAGAGTGGATTCACTGGCAGGGGACGGGGGGCGAATAGGCGCGAAGGGGTTTCTCCCGACGAGCCAGTGGATGGCTTCGCTGTCCTGCGTCTGGACGGTTGGTCCGTGGCACCCCTGCTGGGTCTGTGGCGCTCCCAGAGGATTGCTGACGGTCTGATTGTTTTGAGGGGGGAGGGGGGGGGCGCGGCGTGGCAGGCGAGCCCCTGCTGTTCCGGGATGTCGCTTAGCTGACGGTCGCGGCTGCCGTCGGCACTTTCGGGGGCCACCCCCTGCCCACCTGGTTCTGATCCAGAGACACGGATGAAGGCTTGTGCCACTTCCGCACCTTCAGAAGCTTCCGCCGCTTCGGGCCCCCCATACTCCGCGGCCTCCGCAGCCTCCGCCGACTCCGCCGCGGCCTCCCTCTCCTTTTCTCTGCCCTGCTGCTGCTGCTGAGGGAGCAAGGGTACCTCTGAGTCTTCTCGTGGGTTCAGCTGCTGCTGTGGCAATGGTTGGGGGTGCTGCCGCTGTTGCTGCCGCTGATGCGGCTGCTGCTGCTGCTGCTGCAGCTGCTGGGTTATGTTGCTGCTGCTGCTGCTGCGGCTGTCGCTGCTGCTGCTGCCCTGCTGCTGCGGCTGCTGCTGTTGCTGCTGTCGCGGCTGCAGTTGCAGCAGCTGCGGCTGCTGCTGCAGCTGCAAGTACTGTTGCTGCGGCTGCTGCTGCTGCCGCTGCTGCTGCGGCTGTTGTTGCTGCTGCTGTCGCTGCTGCCGCTGCTGCTGCTCCTGCAGGTGCAGCCGCAGCGGCTGCTGCTGCTGCGCGCCGCCGCGGCCGCCGTCGCGCGCCAGCGGCTGCGGCGGCCGCGGCGGCCGCGGCGGCGCCCGCGCGGCGGGGCCCAAGGGCGGCCGCGCGGGCCACGGCGACCGCGGCGCTGGCTGCGTGGCCCGCGGCCGCCGCGGCGGCCTCCGCCACGGCGGCGGCGGCGGCGGCGGCAGCTGTGGCGCTGGCGGCCGCAGGGGCGGCGGCGGCGGCGCCGGCCGCCGAGCCCGCGGCGCCGGCCCCCCCAGCGTGGGCAGCCCTTGCACGCTGACGCCGACGCCGTGCCGAGATGGTCTCGCGAGGCGCGCCTGCGAAGCATCAGGCCGGCGGCCTGCCCGCGGCGGCGGCCAGCCGGCGGCCTCATCAGGCGGCCAGCCGGCGGTGGCCTCCGCCCAAGGGTCGAAGGCTTGCCCTCGGCCCCTCGGGCCTCGCCGGCCGGCCTGCCAGCGCGCGGCAGAGGCGGGCGCCCCTCGCGCCTGCCATCCGCCTGCGGCCATGGGTTGGAATCAGGATAAAGGAAAAGGGAGAAAGGAAAAAGGGGGCAGCGGGGCCTCCCGGCGGCCGGCGGCTTGACCCAGAGCGGCTTGAGCCAGGGGCCCGTTCTGGTGGGGGCACGAAGGCGGCCCTGGGTGCGGGCATAGGCCTCGGCGGGGCCTCTTAGGGCGGAGGGCAGGGCGCCGGGGTCTAGCAACTGCCAAAGCGCGGAGGCGTGCGGCCCTGGGCCTATGCAACTCGCGCACCAGGCAGCGCCTTCGTCGTCGGGTCCGTCTGATCCACACACATTTGGCGCGTGCGCCGCAAGGGCACCTGCGCGGCACCCTCTCGGCGTCACTTATCCGTCTTGCTGAGCCGGGAAGGCCGTTGCGGAGTATGCGAATGACGTGGTGGGCCTCTGCGTAGGAAGCGCTATGGTACAGGAGCCCCCATTCCCTTCCGCACGAAGGATGCCATCTCCTCTTTTGACTGGTTTCTTCCAGCCATTTGGCAAGGGAGGGGCGGCGCATTTGCGCCCAGGCGGCTGCATAGATGACCTTCCCGAGGTGCTTGCATTCGAGGAGCTCTGAACTCGTGGGGGTACTTTTTGGGCATGCGGCTCCGAGGCGAAGGTCAGGAAGCGGAAACAACGTCCGGGACACGGCACGCGGTAAATTGGCGAGACAATTGCCGCAGAGGTCAGCGGGCAAAACTCGCAGCTGCGAGACTAGCACGCAGATGCACGTGCACAGAACAAAATGAACTAAATCCGAAAGGGGCCGGTGAAGAAGTCGCCCTTGCGGCGCCAAGCTCCAACCAGGCCGGCGGGGTTACGACCAGACAGGTAGCACCGAGGCGACACGCTGAAGGCGAACCACTCAGCGCGAGGTACCACCGCCATACGAGGGGACGGCCGGGACAGGGACAAAGGAAAAACAAGACCTACAGAGCCCTCTCCACGATCCACACCGCTGCCCATGGTGGGGCCAGTGCGCCAGCCATCGCATCCGAAACCAACCACAGGCCAGGAAGCAACGATGAAAGGAAACGCAGGCCCAAGCGCCAGCACTGCTGCCAGTCGGGCATCGGCCGAAGGTCGCAGAGGTATGCTGCAGCCGAGGACAGCTCATAGGCGCTGGGGTGTGGTCCGGGCTGAATCTGACCACAGCGAGAACCGGTGGACGGCAAGTACCAACAGAGCACTCTCTCTCCGCGGGTCGCACCGCCGCCCGGGGGGGGGCAGGTGTGTCGTCATCGTATCCGAAGCCAGGACTGGTCGGGGCTGCAACGATGAGAGAGGACACGCTGGCCCGGGGCCGGCACACTGCAACCTCGCGAGAACCAGCACAGAGGAGACGAGGCGACACGCTGAAGGCTGAAGCACTCAGCGCGAGGTCCGCACCACCTCCGTACGCGGGCCCGGCCCAGGCAGGGGCAAAGGAAAGGCAGGGACCTGCAGAGCTTTCACTCCACGATCCACGCCGCTGCCCGCTGTGGGGCCGGTGGTCAGCCATCGTCTTCAGAACCAGTCGCAGGCCAGGAAGAAACGACAGAAGAGGACACGCATTCCCCAGCGCCAGCACTGCCTCCAAGCGGGGAGTGGCCGAAGGTCGCCGAGGTACGCTGCAGCCGCGGCCAGCACGTAGGCCCCAGGAGTAGCAAGGGCTGAATCTGACCACAGAGGGAGCCGGGAGACGGCAAGTACCAACAGAGCACTCACTCCGCGGACCGCACCGCTGCCCGGGGGGGGCCGTCGCGACGTCATCGCATCCGAAACCAATGACTCGAAGGGGCAGCAACGATGAGAGAGGACACGCTGGCCCTCGGGCCGGTCAACTGCAACATCGCAGGTACCGGTCACGATGGGGGGCGCAGCCAACAGCCGCAGTGTTCACATTTCCGACAAGAGGAGGAGGACGAGGAGAGGAGGCGCAGCCAAAAGCCGCCTTCACGATTGTATATACACAGGAGGAGGGGGGGTGCAGCCAACGGCCGCAATGTCACATGCGCAAGGCCGGCACTTCCCTCGTCCTCTGGCGGTCGGTGGGGGGGGAGACCCGCCACCGCGAGGGGCGGACCAGCCGCCTGCCCCCATGGTGGGTGGACAGCGAGCGCTATCCGCTTCTGTGGGCCGATTAGCCTCCTCATGGCCCTCTCTAGGGTTCCCGACCACTGCCGCCTCTCGATTCCCCCCCGGGACGTCATCCCCAGGCTCCGGGAGCGGGATGGCACCTGCTGCAGGTGTTTCGGATACCTGGGCTGCATCACGTCGGGGGGGAGGAGGGAGGCAGGCGGAACGGGGATCGAGATGGGGCCCAGGGTGGGTCACGGGGAGGGTTGGTCTGGACTCGATCGCCCCTGAGCGTTCGCCCCCGCGCCCCTTTCGTTTCACGTCTGGCCCGCCAGCCTCCCCTGCCTCAGCCGGCCTCTGCAAGGGCGGGGCGGGTCATGGGCATCTTTGGGGGGCGTCTGCTGTCTCGCCCCATCTCCCTCCGCGCTGCCGCCGTCTTCCGCTGGGCAGCGCGCCATGGCAGGCGCCGCTGGAGCCAGCCCCTGATCTGCCCCGACTGCGGGAGGGGCCTGCTGTCTGTGAGGGGTCTGCGCCCATTTGGACCAGGCGGGGGGCATTCGGGGGCCACCCCCAGTCCGCCCGGTTCTAATCCAGAGACGCAAGTGAGGCTTGTGCCACCTCCGCAGTATCCGATGTCACCGACGCACCCGGCCCCCGATACTCCGCGGCCTCCGCAGCCTCCGCCGACTCCGCCGAGACCTCCCGCACCTTTTCACTGCCCTGCAGCAGCTGCAGAGGGAGCACGGGTGCCTCTGTGCGTCGGAAAGGAGAAGGAGGAGGAGGAGGAGGAGGAGGGGAGGCGCAGCCAAAAGCCGCCTTCACATTTGCATAGAGAGGAGGAGGGGTGCGCAGCCAACAGCCGCGGGACACATGTGCAAGGTCGCCACTTCCCTCGTCATCTGGCGGTCTCTCGGGGGAGAGACCCGCCACTGCGTGGGGCGGCACAGGCGCCTGTCACCATGGTGGGCGGACAGCGCCATCCGCATCTGTGGGCGAATTGGCCCCCTCATGGCCCTCTCTAGGGTTCCCACCCACAACCGCCTCTCGATTCCCCTCTGGGACGTCATCATCTGTCATCGATGGGGGGGTGGCAGAACCGCGCCGAAACAATCTGAACTCGAGCCTGTTGCTGCGGCTGCTGCTGCTGCCGGCTGTTGCTGCTGCAGCTGCTGCAGTCGGGCTGCGGCACTTGCTGCTGGTGTCTCGGACACCTGGGCTGCCCCACGCCGGGGGGGGGAGGGAGGCGCGGGCGAAACGGGGATCGAGATGGGGACCAGGGTGGGTCTGGGGGAGGGTTGGTCAGGACTCTCTCGCCCCTGAGCGTCCGCCCCCGTGCCCCTTTCGCACACGTCTGGCCCGCCAGTCCCCCCTGTCTCAGCCGGCCTCTGCAGGGGCGGGTCGTGGGCACCTCTGGGGGACTGTTGCCTCGCCCCATCTCCCTCCGCGCTGGCGCCGTCTTCCGCTGGGCAGCGAGCCATGGTGGGCGCCGCTGGGGCCAGCCCCTGCTCTGCCCCGACTGCGGGAGGGGCCTGCTGTCTGCGGGGGGTCTGCGCCAAATTTGGATCCGGGGGGGGGGCTTTCGGGGGCCACCCCCAGTCCACCCGGTTCTAATCCAGAGACGCATGTGAAGGCTTGTGCCACCTCCGCACCATCCGAGGGCCCCGTCGCTCCGGGCCCCCGAAACTCCGCGGCCTCCGCGGCCTCCAGCGACTCCGCCGAGACCTCCCAATCCTTTTAAATGCCCTGCAGAAGCTACAGAGGGAGCACGGGCGCCTCTGTGCGACGGCAAGGAGAAGGAGGAGGAGGAGGGGAGGCGCAGCCAAAAGCCGCCGTCACGATTGCATGGACACAGGAGGAGGGGGGGGGCAGCCAACAGCCGCAATCGCATGTGTAAGGTCGCCACTTCCCTCGTCATCTGGCGGTCTCTCGGGGGAGAGACCCGCCACTGCGTGGGGCGGCACAGGCGCCTGTCACCATGGTGGGTGGACAGCGCTATCCGCATCTGTGGGCTGATTAGCCTCATCATGGCCCTCTCTAGGGTTCCCACCCACTACCGCCTCTCGTTTCCCCTCTGGGACGTCATCATCTGTCACCGATGGGGGGGGTGGCAGGACCTCGCCGATACGGTCTGGCAGGAGCGTGGCAGCGTTGGACGTGCCTCCCGGGGGGGGCACCTCGCCGTGAAAAGAGAGCCCCCAGAAAACAGCGCTGCCACGGACGACGGTGGCACCCACAGAGCATCCCACGTCCCGGCAGCGCGCCGGCACAAGTGGACGACGAAGGAGTGGGTGGTGCCACCGCCACCGAAGACCGACCGAATCGGGATGCAGGAGTACCAGAGCCACAGAGGGCGGACCCAGGACCAGCGGCAGCCCCCCAGGGAGCCCAGCGCCAAGATATGCAAGCCACAGGAGAAACCGCGGGACACGCAGACCGCCCACACTGCAGTCCCAGACCAGTGCCCGGGGGCGGCCAAGACGCGGCGAGCACGGGGGGAAGGCGATGAAAAGCCCTTGGCAGCCAGAACGGGGATGCGAGGGGGCCTGCGGGTCACATGAGTAAGGTCGCCACTTCCCTCGTCATCTGGCGGCCTCTCGGGGAGAGACCCGCCACTGCGTGGAGCGGTCCAGGCGCCTGTCACCGTGGTGGGTAGACAGCGCAATCCGCATCTGTGGGCTGATTAGCCTCCTCATGGCCCTCTCTAGGGTTCCCCCCCGCAACCGCCTCTCGATTCTGCTCTGGGAAATGATCATCTGTCATCGATGGGGGGGTGGCAGAACCTCGCCGATAAGGTCTGAGCTGGAGTGTGGCAGCGCTGGACGTGCCTCCTGGGGGTGAGCACCTGGTTGTACGGGTGGCCCTTCGCCGCTGTTGCTGCTGCTGCTGCTGCAGCTGTCGGGCGATCTCCTACTCGAACGATTGAGGCTCGGTCCTGTCCTGCTGCTGTGGCTGCTGCTGTGCTGCTGCTGCGGCTGATGCTGCTGCAGCTGCTGTAGCCCTGCTGCTGCGGCTGCCGCTGCTGCTGTTGTTGCTGCGGCTGCAGCTGCCGCCGCGGGGGGTCGGCGAGGGCCGCGGCGGCGGCCGCAGCAGCTGCTGCGCCAGCGGCCGCGCCGCCGGCGGCCGTGGGGACGGCCGCGGCGGCGCAGGCCGCGGCGGCGCCCACGGCGCCAGCATGCCGGCGCGCCCTGGGCGGCCTCGGCGGCAGCGCCAGCGGCGCAGGCGGCGCCAGCGGTGGCCGCGGCGCCCGCGGCGCGGCGGCCACCGCGGCGCCGCCGGCGCCCGCGGCTCCAGCGGCGCCCGCGGCGCCAGCGGCGCCCGCGCGCGCCGGCGGCGCGGCACAGCGGCGCCCGCGGCGCCGGCAGCGCCCGCGGCGCCCGCGGTCGCCGGCGGCGGCGGCGCCAGCGGCGCGCACGGCGCCCGCGGCGCTGGCGGCACCGTGGGGCGAGCCGCGGGGCGGGCCGCGGGGCAGGGCCGTGGGCTGGCGGTGGGGCTGTCCGCGGCGCCGTGCGGCGGGCCGCGTGGCTGGCCGTGGGCTGGTGGTGGGGGCGCGTGGCTGGCCGCGTGGCAGGCCACGGGGCTGGTGGTGGGGCCGTGGGGCGGGCCGCGTGGCTGGCCGCGGGGCTGGAGCGCCCGCGGTGCCGCGGCGCCGCGGCGCCGGCGGCGCCCGCGCGCCAGCGGCGCCAGCGGCGCCTGCGACGCCAGCGGCGCCAGCGGCACCCGCGGCGCCCGCGGCGCCCGCGGCGCCCGCGGCACCCGGTGCGCCCCGGCGCCCGCGGCGCCCGCGGCGCCAGCGGCGCCAGCGGCGCCCGCGGCGCCAGCGGCGCCCGCAGCGCCCACGGCGCCCGCGGCGCCCGCGGCGCCAGCGGCGCCAGCAGCGCCCACGGTGCCCGCGGCGCCAGCGGCGCCAGCAACATCCGCTGCGCCGGCGGCGCAGGCGGCCGCTGCACGCCGCCGCCGCCGCCGCGTCGTCACGGCGGCCTCCATGCCACGGGCCGGGGCGCGCACCTGAGCCAAGGGCGTGCTCGAGCCGAGGCGGCTTGAGCCAAGCTACGGACTGGTGGGGATCCTTTCTGGTCGCGGCTCCAAAGGAAATGCCCAGGGAGCGGTCACAACGTCCGGGGCGCGGTACATTTGTAAATTTGCGAAACCAGCCGTCACTGTCGACAGCCGACCGCACCGACTGGTGGGGATACTTTTTCTTTCGGCGGCTCGAAGGACAGATCCAGCGAGCGGGAATAACGTTCTGGGGCACAGAGCGAGATAATTGGCTGCAGTGGCACGTAGGCCGCTGTAGCAAGTGCACATGCCAGGGACAAAATGACCCTCATTGTGGACCGAAGCAGGCGGCCCGGCAGACTGGGGATACGCGAAGCGTCAACAATTGCGAGGATGTCGCAGACGAGGCGCTGGTTTCAGTGTGGTTCGCCTGTTTGTTGCGTATATGTATATATATATATATATATATAAAAAAATATATAAAATATTCAGAGCAGGTCCTAACAATGTCTCAGGCGAGGCATTCGTCAGAGCACTCTAAGGAGGTGCATCCAGAGTGATCCATACATGTTGATCCCCATATCCTAAGATTGGGTTCTAGTTCTTACTTAGACGCCGCCGAACCACCGACTGTCACACCTCATCATCTATTCATCCTCCTCGTCTCATCCGTCTTCCTCACATCCCTACGATGGGCAATCCACCTTCACACCTGATTACTCGTACTCAGACTCACTCACACTCAGCCTTGCTCAACTCAGAGTCACCCAAACTCATACTGCGTCAGACTCAGACTCACATTCATACTCAGACTCACTCACGCTCTGATCTACCCACACTCCGACTCACTCACACTCATACTCGCCCACACTCAGACTCTGACTCACTCGAATTCTGACTCACTCATACTCACACTTAATCACACTCAGACTCCCTCACCCCCACACTCACACTCACTCATACTCGCTGAGTGCGAGGATATCTCAGGCGAGGCGCTAATTTCAGCACTCCCAAGAGGGAGCCGCCAGGGTGCTTTCACTGGCCCGTTCGCGCCAAGTTTATGGGGACGTCGCAGGCGGTTGGCCTGTTTGGGTGCCCAGACTCGTCTGCTTTCAGAGCAGCTTGTGGGGATATCGAGCGAGGCGCTGGTTTTAACACTCCCAACGAGGAGCCACCAGGGTGTTTGCACGGACCTGGTCGCGCCCAACTTGCGGGGATGCCTCAGCCGGTTTACCTGCTCGGGTGCCTAGGCTCGTCTGCGTTCAGGGCGGAATGTGAGGATGTCTCCAGCGAGGTGCTGGCTGCAGCACTTCCGAGGGGGAGCCGCCAGCGTGTTTGCACGGCCCAGACGCGCCCAAATTGTGGGGATGTCTCACTCGGTTTGTTTGTTTTGAAGGGGCCATGGGACACACAAATAAATACACACACATAACAGGATTCCCCATGTTTTCTCATATGTTCTAAGTTTTTGTCTTCCCCCCCCCACTTCCCATATTTTCCCATATTTCCCTGGGAGTGGACGATTAATTGTGTCTGTGTGTGTTTCCCTTTTGGTGTGTGGTGGTTTGGACTCCTCGACCTTCAGAGCAGAGCGTGAGGATGTCTTGAGCGAGTCGCTAGCTTCAGCACCTCAAGGGACCCAGATTGTGGAGACGCCTCGAACGGTTCGCTTAATTCTTGTTTGGTGTCTGAGGCGCCTCGGCTTTCAGAGAAGATCGTGCGAATGTCTCGAGCGGGGCGCTGGCTTCAAGACCCCAAGGGGGAGAGCCGCTGCAGGCCCGCTCGCGGCCAGACTGTGTGGATGTCTCGGGCAGTTGGCCTGTTGTGGCTTGGACCCCTCGGCCTCCAGAGCAGATTGTGAGGATGTCTCGAACGAGACGCTGGTTATGGCACCCGAAGGGGGAGCCGCCAGGGATGGCTGCACTCGCCTGCTCGTGGCTGGATTGTAGGAACGTGTCGAGCGAGGCGCTCGCTTTTCACTTCCGACTCGTGTCCATTCAGAGCTCCATGATCACCTCGAATCCAAGATCAGAGAGGAGGAGCGGAGGAAGACGCGACAGGAAGGAGAAGGAAGAAAGGAGGAAGAGAATGGAGGGGCTAAGACGAGGAGGAAGAGGAAGAACAGGGCAGAAGGCCGCCAGGAAGAACATTTTCTAGGGAGGAGAAAGGAGGAGTGAGGACAGAGGAATAGGGAGGACAAGGAGGAGGAAGGAAGACCACGCAGGAGGACAGAGAAGGACGGCCGCCAGGGAGGAGGGAGGACGGAGGAGGGAGAAGAACGCAGGAGGGAAATGTGAGGAAGGGGAAGAGAAGGGAGGGGCTACAACAAGGAGGAAGAGCGAGGAGAGGGGGGGGGGCCTGCTCACCGCCCGTCCCTGTGAGTTGTCGTCGTCGTTGTCCCTCATCGTAGCCGTCGTCGTTGCATCCGTCTTCCACTCGGATTCACGCTCATACCCAGACACTCACAGCCAGGCACTCACATCGGGACGTGCCAGAACATGAGATGCGCAAATGGGTATCTCCACATCGAGTAATTCTTTATTCGCCTCTAGAGGCCGAGAAACAAGAAAAACATACGTCGCGCCCGAATCCCAAGGAAGGCGGATGCACCGATGCTGGGCCCAAGGTGCGGCCAAGCCAGGATCGGGTGAAGGAAAGGAAAGCGATGACCATGACCAAGACTGAACGCAAAAACGTCTTTATCAACGGCGACGGCCCGCATGGACCATGAGCAAGATCGGCGTCGATAAGATCCCACGACATCTTGGTCATGGCCACCGTGTCTCCTCCCCTCGATCGGTGAGATGGTCGGTCGACGCCCCCCGAGTGGAGGGCGCGTCGCGCGAGAGCCGCCGGCAGGACCCCCCGAGGCACCCGCCAGCAGAACCCGCGGGTGCGCTGGGCCGGCAAGCGCTCTCCCCCTCCACTCGTCCAGGTCACCAAACCTCGTGCATCACGCCCCGCGGTGCTCAACGCGCGGTTATCTTCGCGCCCGCGCGCCTCGCGGCGCCCGCTTGGAAAAGGGCAGCCGCTCTGGCCCCGGCCTCGACGCGCGAATCGCGATCACCCTGGCGCCCCCATCGGGTGTCCTCCACTCGCTCTATGCGTGTTTTATCTATGAAGCCAGGGAACCTTTTTCTGGAGCGCCCCAGGAGGGCCCAAGACGGCCCCAGATGGCCCCAAGACGACCCTGGAGGCCCAGAGCCCGGGCAGACGAGCGCCCCCTGACGGCCACGACGGGCCCAAGATGATCCAAGATGGGCACTCGACGGCCCAACGGGCTCCCAAAATGGCCCAAGGAAGCTAGAAGGCAACTCCCAAGAGGCCCCTGGGAGGCAAAAATGATGGGCTTTCCTCAGGTTCCGGTGCAGTTCGTGTTCGTATACTCGGCTTCTCGTTTCCCCAAGAGGGCCGCAAGATAGCCCAACTGGGCCCCCAGACCACCCCAGGACAGCCCCAAGAGGCCCCCAAGACTGCAGTGAGGGACCAAAGACTGCCCCAAAGGGCCCCAAGACGGCCCAGGAGGCCCCCAGGACTGCCTGGAAACAGCCTCAAAAGGCTGCGGACGAGACGGACCCAGATCTCTGACGATATGCTGTTTTCAACCCCAGCGCTTTCTCCGATTTTGAGCTCTAATGTCCGTTTTCGGGCCCTGGGCCATCAAAACCAGATACGGGATGAGAAACTGCCCCCAGGGAAGCGGTCGGTACCTCTTGGGCCGCGAATTGAAAAACATCACATCGGCGGATGTCAGGGAATATGAGGAAGGAGGACAGGACAGGACAAACCCATTGGAGGTCTGAAGCCAAAGACCTCCATCAAAATTCAACCTCTGTGCTGCAAACGCGCGCGAGGCCCATAGCAAATGTGTATAAGTGGGGCCTGCCTACGGCGCACGCCTGCTCACGGACGTGAGGAAGGCACTGCCGCGTCGGCGGATTGACGGGCGGAGGCGGGTGAAAGCAGCTGGGGGCTCTGCGTAGATGAGCGCTGGGAAGCTCGGTCAAGAGGGGGGAGACGGAGGCTAGATGGGCACACAACACCCACCCAGAAAAAGGCGCCCAGATGGGCGACTGGGCGAAGTATGTGCACAGATGTCCCCCCTCGACTCTGCCTGTTGGCTGGACCTAGTGGCGGGCCAACTTAGCCAACCCAGCCAGCTTCAAGGACAAAGGCCGTTTCCTGACCATCCTTCTTCATCCCTTTTTCTTAGACACACTTCCACGCTGTCGTATCAACAGACGTGTCCATAGGCCCAGCCGAGCGTTTCGCTTTAGACTTCCAGATAATGATTTACCCTGCAGCTAAGAAACCCCACAACCACTGCGATGGAAGGCCGGTGGCTTCCAGCTTTAGCGCCGCAGACTTTCGTTTGGAAAGTTACAAACGATTACACGGGTGGAGGACCCGTAGTTTTCAAAATGCCGCTATTACTTGTAGCAAGAAGGACGGAGGTGGATCCTTCACCAAACGGGGTCTCGCCTAAGTGGCAAGCCCACGGGGAACTTGGGATGGGAGGGCGTGCTGCAGCATCATTGATACGTCCTGGGTTTACTTTAGTTCCCCTCCTCCTCCTCCTCCGCCTCCTCCTCATCTTCCTCTACGCACCCTCCGCGATGACCTCAGACCATGAATTAGAAAGGTGAGGTCTGGAAGCTCGTACCGCAGGCGCGGCAGGCGAAGGGCGCCACGGAGGAGGACGAGAATGACCAGGAGGAGCGGATGAGGGGAAGGGAGGAGGAGGAGCTTATGGAGGACGAGGAGGGTCAGGAGGAGGACAGGGTGGAGGAAGAAGAGGTCAGGGAGGAACAACGACGACGAGGGAGAAGGGGGGAGGAGGGAAGAGGAGGACGACGACGAGGACGACGACGAGCGAGGGAGGCGAGACCGGGACAGGAGGTGACAGGGAGGCGCCTGCCACGGAGGGCGCCAAGCCCATGATCCCGTTGGCCCGCTGCGAGTAGAAGAGCCTGGGCGGGGGGGGCTGGGCAGGAGTGGAGGGCGCGAGAAGGGAGGGGGAGGACAGGGGAAGGCAGAGGAGGGGAGCGGACGGGAGGCAGAGGGAGGAGAGAGGAGAAGACGAGGAGAAGGCGGAGGAGAAGGCGGAGGAGGAGGAGGAGGAGGAGGAGAAAAGAGCGGAGCAAGGGGAGGGGAGCGAGAAGGGAGCGAGAAGGGAGCCGAGGACGGAGCCGAGGACGGAGCCGGCAAGAGAGCGGAGAAACTGAGGAGAGCAGAGCAATAAAAATAAAAACGCGGCCCGAGAGCGCCCCGCGCGGATCTGAGCCTCGGGCGAGCGAGCAGGCCCCCAGGTGGCGTGGGGGGGATTCTCGCCTGTGGCCCTGGCCTCCGCGACCGCCCCGACGAGGGGGAGGGCAGCCACGAGCGATGCGGAGCCCGCCAGGTGGCGCTGTGGAGCCCCCGACGGGCGGTGCCGCGTGATCGTGTGCACTGCGGCTGCATGTGAGCGCACACGTTGATACATCCGTCAATGCGTACGTCCTCCTCCTTGCTTCCTCGACCTCCTCCTGTATCCCCCTTCGGCAACAACTGAGCTTCCCGAAGGGAGAGTTCTCGAGGGTTTCTCGATGGTGGCGGGCCCCGTCATGATGAACCGGGTACGAAATGTACAAGTATGGCAGTATTGAACATGTTTCCTCCTACTCCTCCTCCTCCGCCTCCTCCTTTCTCCTCCTCCTCCTCCTCCTCCTCCTCCTCCTCCTCCTCCTCCTCCTCCTCCTCCTCCTCCTCCTCCTCCTCCTCCTCCTCCTCCTCCTCCTCTATCCTCCTCCTCTTGCCACCCCTGCCCGTCGGCGGAACTTGTTCTCATTGGTGTGGCAGCCCAGCTGTGCGCGCACGGGCGGGTTCTTCTGTAACGAGTCGCCCAACTCGACGAAGTCGTCGAACCAGAACCTGGGCCACGAAAGGCACAGGGAAAGAGAAGAACTGTTCAAAGACTTCTAAATTCGACTCCGCCAGGGCTCTCTGGAAGACTTCATTCGGGTGGCCTCACGTTTAAACCGCGTTATCAAGCCCATGCCCAATTATTGAGGGGACATCATTACACTCCATCGCGACGCTCTTGAGATGGCCGCTAAATGTCATTGCCCTGCGCAAGCACGCAGTGCAAACCCAATGGGGACGAGGAAGGAGGAACAGGAGCGGGAGGTAAGAGGAGCATCGGCGAATCGGATCGGGTCGGGCGCAATCGGCATCGAACCGGATCGATCGGGACGAGATGGACCCTCCCCTCATCCTCCCCCCTGCTTTCCCCCTGCTCCTCCTGCTGGCCCTCCGAGGAGACGAGGAAGAAAGGGCAGACAGAAGAGAGAGAGAGAGAGAGAGTTCCACTTGAGGCCTCTGGCGGCAAGATGGCACCACCAGCCGACTCTGAGTCCCCTGGGAGGGGCGTCTTGTGGTCTTCCAGGAGCAATTTCGGGCCACCTGGGAAGGATGCAGGGTGTCTTGGGCGCCTCTTGGGCCATCTTGGGGCGCTCTTGGGCCGTCTTGGGGTTCTCTGAGGGGCCTGCTGGACAGTCCTGGGGCGAGCTTGGGGGCCTCGTGGGCCGTCTTTGTAGCGTCGGGAGCCCGAAAAGGCAAGAATGCTAAAAGCACGTGAAGACCACAGGGGAATCTACGTGTGTTGGGTCCAGGCGCGCTCGGATGACTATTTGAGAGCGATCTCAGGGCGTCTTGCTGGAGCCTCTGGCGGCACTATGGGGCCACCAGCCGACTCTGGAGCCGCCTGGGGGAGACTCGGGAAATCCTAAAATCTCCTCAAAAAAATATAGGGCCGCCCAGGAAGGATGTGGGGCCCGAAATGACGTCCCAGGGCCCTGGGGGCCCATTTTGTAGTTGTCGTCGTGGCCCCCGAGCCCCAGGGCCAGGTCCCCCATTATAGAACAGCAAAATAAGAAACACAAAAAAGCACTCTACCCGAGAAAAGGAAAGATGATGGCGATAACGGTGGTCTCACTGTCCCCGGCACGCTCGGAATTAGTTCAGAATGGACATGGACTGCAGTTGGCCCTCGTCCCCCTCACTGGAGGTTGCCGAAGGTGTCCCTTGCACTGGGTGTCCCCAGCTTGTCGTGCCGTCTCGGAAACTCTTGAGCTTCATGGGCCCTGTGATCACGGATCAGCAGGGGCGCAGCAGAATCAAGGAAGAGGGAGCGGCGGCAACACGGCGCCGCCGAGAGGCCGCGGTGAAGCGGCTGGAAGCACAGGTGCCGGGCGCCGCGGCCACCTGGGCCCCGTGACGGGTGCTCCGGATGCCGTGGGGGCCTTCTTGGAAATCGTAGTGACGCCGTGGGCAGTGGCTGAAGGCGGCTGGGGATCTGAATCGGCGGTGGGCAAACCTCCCCTTAGTGAAAACGGCCTGGAACCGAAACCGACGGACCTGGACCCACAAAAATGACGACCGCGACGCCTTCTCGCGAACCGAAACCGGCCAATTCGCTAATCGACGTGTCAGGGTAGGAGGTCTGTCCACCCCCACCTGAATCGGCTGGGGCCCCCGAAAATCGGTGAGGAGGGGGGGGTGAGGCCGAATCCGGTCCAACTCCGTCCCCAGACCCCTCCTGGGGATCCGTCCGGTGCAGCTCTTCACCCCGGATCCGCTTTTCACGCTCCCAGGGCTTGGATCGGCGGCGAGCGAAGGGGGGAAATGAGGAGGAGAAGGCCTTCTCAGAAGGCGGCGGGACTTCTCAGAAGCCCCCGCGCCTTCTGACAGGTTTCGTTTCTGTCTTCGGGGGAAGCTTAGAACACTTCTCAGGAAGCCGTGGGACTTCCGAGCCTTCTGAGAAGGCCTTCTCCTTCTCATTTCCCCCCCCCGCTCGACGCCGATTGGACACGGCCCCCGGAGGCCGAAGGAGGCCAGAAGCCTTCCCGATCCCAGCGCCTTGCCTCGGACCTGCTGGCAGGAGCCAGTGCTGTGCCACCTCAAGCCCAGACGGCTCCCAAGGTCAGGGACACTTCTGCCAGCACGCAACCTCATGTCCGTCCCTCTGGGCAGGCCGAGTCGGACAGCGGCAGCTCAAGACCGGCCCCCACGCCTCTCCCGAGATCCAAGCGGGTCAGCTTCCCGAGCTGCGTCCAGCCGCAGCGACGAGGGCCCACAGCGGAGGCCGACTGCCGTTGTCCCAACTCGCCCTCACGTGAGTCCTCATGATCCCTGGGCTCCGCCGTCGCCAAGAAATACCACGCTCACGAACATCACGACCAGGGCCCGAAACGCCAGAACTGTTTCTGCTGATTCTTTCTCGGCGGCGGTCCCAGGGACCAGAAACGGGACAAAAAAGCCCGGTGCCAAAAAGCGCACCGCCAGGATCTCAAAGCCTGTCCGTCGTCATCTCGATCCTCCCGATCCCTGGGGCGAGCAGCCGAAGGGGCGGCGGTGCCCCCCCAAAAAGGCGAGAAGCGCCGCAGAGGAGCCCCGAGATCGTGCTGCCCTCCGAGTACGTCTCCGTGTACGGGCAGTGGGCCTGGAGTGGCGGCCCCGCTCGGGTCACGCCGGAGGCAGATGCACACCATGGCCGTGCCCCCAGGCCTCCAACGTAGCGAAAAAAACGCACAAAAGTCTTGCTCGCTTCTCGGCCTCGTGGGGCCCTCACCGTCGGAGAACGACTCGGGACGAAACCCTGGCCCTGGGGACAGGGCCGCGGCTTCCGGGGACCAGATCTCTGGGCCCGACCAGGGCCGTCTGGGCCCCGACATGGTGGATGCGCCCTCCTGGCCGAGGCCCTGGGAGGGCATGCGCTGCCATCCTGGGGCGCAGGGCTCCAGCGGGCACCAGGCTGCTTGGAAGCCGAGGAAGTGGCCGCACGCAGAGGCGGCCCCATGACTGATCCCACTCTTCGAGGGAAGCTTCATGGATCCAGAGCAGTGGCCGCGAGGAGCACGGGAGCCGAGAGGAAGGCTGCGGCCTCGGCTGGAGGCGGCCCCGCTACGCAGTTACCCGGGGGAGAGCTCACTGGATCCGTAGCCCTGGACTGCAGTGCGCTCCGCGACCGCCGTGTGCGGAGTCCGTGGCCCAGGGGCGGGAACCTGTGCCAGAGGCGGGAGGACAGCACGGAGGAGAAGTAGGACAGGTAGAGGAACGAAACACAGCAGAAGCTCGGGTCGGAGTCGGAGTTGGACCCTCCCTCTTGGCGCGGAGCGCGGGCGGGGCGGCGCCGGAGGCGCCGGCAGGGGGGCCAGCGCCGACCCAAGACACCCGCGCGGGCACTCGAAGGTTTGTGTTGTGCAGCTTGTGATTCCACGGGGGAAAGGCAGCGCGGAGGCAGAGCGAGCTAGCGATGTGCATGCCACGACAATGGACACCCTAACAATGCGATCATCATCGAATTAAATGTCGGAAAGATGTCCTGACATTGACTAAAACGTGTTTTTATATGTTTAAAACAGTGTTAGCACATTTTCTAGACATCTGGAAATTATTTGGCAGCATGCTTCCTCTCCATTAATCGACTTCCACAAAGCTAGCGATGCTTGGGCAGCGGATGTCCATTAGAGGTGGAGCTGGCGCGATGCCCGGCAGAAAACGGGGCTGCTAGCGACTGCAGGGTGTGCTTAGGCACGTCTGCGGGACCAAGTGGCACACCAGAGCCTGTCAAGGCCCACGCAGACGACTCGTGGGAGGGGAGGTAACGTGGAGGAAGAGCTGCGGAGGAGGAGCGGCCACTCCAAGGCCGCGCACGCCAACCGCGCCGGCTGCCCGCGGCCGCTCAGAGCTCGTCGGCTACGCGCCCGATCGCCCCCGTGCTGGGCCTGTCCTTCGGGCCCCCGTGCAGCGACCCAGAGGTCCGATGTCTTCACTCCTCAGCACGCGGCCCCAGGAGTCCCGACCCGTTGACCCGGCTGCACCCCACACGAGCCCAGGCTGACGGGGGGAAGGAGGTGCGATGCGATGCGATGCGACCACCGCTGCGAACAGCGTCCTGGCCTAGAGCAGACCAGGTGGGTGAGGCCATGGCCTCTAGGATCTGGGGTGTCTGGATACACGCCGTGCGAGACATATGAAAAGTGAGGAGGAGAGGGGGAGGCGGAGGAAAAGAAAGTCGGGGGGAGGAGAGGGAGAGGAGGAGGAGGAGGAGGAGGAGGAGGAGGAGGAGGAGGAGGAGGAGGAGGAGGAGGAGACGGGGGGAAGGACGGGCCCGTGCAACCCCCACCTCTGGGGGTGCGCTGGGCCACCGCCTGAGGCGAGGATGCACACGCGTGGCTCCTGCGCGAGGACCGCCACCGCCGCGGCGAGGGCGACAACACGCCCGCGCCGCTCAGCCGGGGCAGGCGCGGGCTCCCTGGCGCCCCAGCCGCGCGGGTGAGGCTCGGGCCCAGGAGCTGCAGACGTCTGCAAAGCGAACGCGCAGGGAATATAGCGACGCAGCAGGAGGAGGAGGAGGAGGAGGAGGAGGAGGAGGAGGAGGAGGAGGGAGGAGGAGGAGGAGGAGGAGGAGGAGGAGGAGGAGGATGGACTGAGGGCGGGGACGGAGGAGGGAGGAGCGGGAACGGGGAGGGGACAAGCTAGGTGCACTCGCGCCATGCCTGACATCCACCCCCCCCCCCCACCCATCCCTTCCCGCTGCGCTGATTTCTAAATCCACGGACGCATGTCACAGCGAACCTGGAACTCCAAAACATATCCCATGGCCTTATGCGCAGTGGGAAAAGGGGAGCTGCATATCTAGAAGGAGGAGGCGGAGGAGCAGGAGGATGAGGAGGAGGAGAAGGAGGAGGATGAAGGAGGAGAACGAGGAAGAGGACGAACAGCAGCAGCTGGAACTGGAGTGTAAGAAGCTGAAGGAGCAGGAGGAGGGCCAGGGGAGAGCGGACAAGTGAAAAGGAGGGGGGCGACAACGATGAGAAGGGCTCGGATCCAGAAAAGTGTCCCGCCCTGGGGGGAGAACGCCCTTCTGAAAGACGGGAGCTGAGCCCCGATCCTGAAATGAGGCCCTCGCTGCAGCGGGAGCACACTTTTGGAAGACCGATAACGTTCATATTAGAAAGACACGGAATTCGAAAACAATACTGATCTCACCCTGTGTAAAAAGAATACGCTGAGAGGGAGGCGCGACTCTCGGAGGAGAGAGGCGAGTAGCTTTCATACTGAGTGATTGATTGTCGAGGAGGTTTGGTAAGGCGCGCGTCACAGCTCGCGACTGCCAGGCGGGTGCCGCCCCCATGTGAAGCGACGGCCGAGACATTTTCGAGGAGGAAGGAGGAGAAGTGAGAGGGAAGAAGGGGGAAGGGAGAAGGAAGCGGAGAGGATGGAGGGATGGAGGGAAGGAAGGATGAAGGGAGGGAGGGAGGGAGGACGGGAGGACGGGAGGCCGGGAGGAATGGAATGATAAGGAGTGGAGGAAGCCGGAGCAGGAGCGCACGCAGGGTGTGCCGCTGCCGAGCGCAGTCCTTGAAGCAGGTGCCCTTGCAGCTGGAGCTGCAGTTGAGCCACCTGCCCCAGGCCAAAGGTGCACGGAGGGAGGAGGACCGAGGGTCCAGGACCGAGGATCGAGGGTCGAGGATCGAGGGTCGAAGGTCGAGGGTCGAGGATCGAGGGTCGAGGGTCGAGGGTCGAGGGTCGAGGATCGAGGGTCGAGGGTCGAGGATTGAGGATCGAGGGTCGAGGGTCGAGGGTCGAGGGTCGAGGATCGAGGGTCGAGGGTCGAGGATTGAGGGTCGAGGGTCGAGGGTCGAGGGTCGAGGATCGAGGGTCGAGGACGGAGGCTCGAGGATCGAGAGTCGAGGGTCGAGGAGGATCGAGGATCGAGGGTCAAGGATGGAGGCTCGAGAAGCTCAGGGGATCGGGTCGGACCGGAGGTTCGGGAAAAGACCGAATCGGTCAGCCGTTGACGGGGGAGTGCCGCAACCGATGTAGCCTGCAGTCCAGGGAGAAGGAGGAGGAGGAGGAGGACCCAAAAACGAAAAACAACAAAACAAACAAAACTTATCCCGCCGGCATCGGCGTCTGGCCGCCTGGTTATCCCCGCAGATCGAGTTGGCGTGGAGACGTCAAGCCCTTGGGGGATTCACCCGCACGTGCCAAGACAGTGCTGCTCGCTACACCTTGCCCGCCGCGGCGAGGACCGCATCCCAGGCACCGTCCAGCCGCCTCTGGGACCGTTCGCCGAAGGAGAGCCCAGAAACCTCTGAGGCCCTCAGTGCACGAGAGAATCTTCAGGAACGCCTCAGGACACCTGAGCAAACACGAACACTCAGACAGACAAACCAAAAAGGCCGCACGCTCCAGCAAAAAAGCCACCACTCAGACAGATCCCCTGCCCCGTGATGTTACCTCATCCTCCCCCTCCCCGGCGCGATCGCCGCAACCGACCGCGTAACGTCAGGCGCAAGCGGCTCTGAGTCGGAGCGTTCCGCGGAATGCCAGACTAACAACCGGGCGGGCGAGGCCGAGCTCGCCCGCCACCAGGTGCCGCAAGGAGGCGGGCTGCGCCGCCTTCGTCGTGTGCGCAGGACGGGGTAGACCACCCTCTGCTCGGCCTCCGCTGCCCCTTCAAGCGCCTGTGAAAGAGGCCCTCCGGAAAGAACACAAGACAGAGGGCTCCAGCGCCTCGCTGGCGAAACTGCCCAGCAGGTCCTCTCCCCCCTGCCCGGCGGGTGGGGCCCCCGATTGGGATTCCTGCTCCTGGGCCCTCCTCAGCAATCCTCTGGAATCCTTGCTGTTTCTCCTGCAACCATAATGATGTGATGACAACGTCCTCACTGGGCCAGAGGGTTCCCCCAGCAGTCCGAACGACTCTTGAGGCCAAGGACTTGAATCCTATAAAGGATCTCCTAGCAAAATCCTGAGGCATTCCTGCGAGGTCCTCAAGATTTCCTGGGGAATCCACGGGGGGGTCCTCGGGGGCCCTGGGGATCCACGAGGCATCCTATACAAAAAAATATCAAGCACATTTCGCGGTGGCCTCGGCTCTCCACTGCCTCGACGCCCCACCGGTCACGGAAAGAGACCCCCGCCGATGCGACCCGGTTTCCCCGCACGAGACTCCCGCTGGCGTGTGCGGGCCCAGTCGCGCAGCGAGGCGCCAACCCCCGCAGCGAAGCGACACCCCTGCCGACGCGCAATCACCCAGCCCGGCCGCGCAGCGAGGCGCCGCCCCAGGCGCGCTGCGGACACCCACCGACCAGTCGCCGAGCGAGACCCCCGCCGATGCGGCGGCGCATATGGCGCCTCCCCCCCCCGAGGGGGGCCGCGTTGGGAAGCTTCCCATCGAACGCAGGCGAGGCAAGTACTAGGCGCGCTGGGACCCGGGCCGCGCGTGCGGGCATCGGAGACCCCGTCCCCCACCAGTCCTGACAAAGGAACGGGATGCGTGCGCGCGTTGCCTGGCACCGTCCCTCTCCCTCGACCTCCTCCTCCTCCACCACCTCCTCCTCCTCCTCCTCCTCCTCTTCCTCCTCCTCCTCCTCCTCTCCTCCTCCGCCTCCTTCTCCTCCTCCTCCTCCTTCTCCGCCACCTCCCTTTCCCTCCTCCTCCTCCTCCTCCTCCTCCTCCTCCTCCGCCTCCTCCGCCTCCTCCTCCTCCACCCCCTTTCCTTCTAAATAACTCCTCCCTGTCGCACCCCCAGACGTGTCGGTAGGGCAGGTCAGGCGTTCCGCCTGAGACCACTTCACCAGGTATGATCCTGAAGCTTGAAATGTGCAACAGCTTCTCGCATGGAATGCTGGTCCTTTTCAAAATGTGGCTCTCGCCTCAGCACCGCGCAAATTAATCTGGTAAGTTGAAACTGTTCCACGCATGGAAAAAATGGTTTTCTAAAGGTGGCTCTCGCCTCAGCGCCGCGCACATTCCTCTTTAAAGTTAACACCAGATTCACGGTCAAAGGGCGGGTCCTTTTCAAAATGTGGCTCTCGCCTTAGCGCCGCGCGCTTTCGTCTTAAAAGCTTGTGGCAGCTTTCAAGATTCGCATGGCTAAACCCCAGGAATGGTGTTCTGGCACAATTCAGAATTATCAGGACGCAACAGTCAAAATCACTCGCGGTGCTGAAATGCCAGGTTTGATGTTGTGGCGCGATTTAAGACTGCCCGGACACAACGAACACGTTGATCCGCTGCGTTGAAATCGAAATAATGTTTTTTGGGTGCGACTGGGGATTCTGAGCCGGTTGCCTTCTAATGGGCACTTCCCGCAATGAAAACCCGCCGACCCTGTCGGCTTTTCCGTTTGAGTCTTCGTCGTTGCCGCTCACCTCCCTTGACGCTTTTTCGTTGGAGTCGTCGTCGTCGCCGTCGCCGCTACCCCCCTGTCCCTGGGCCCTCTGCCTCAAACGTTCCAGCTGGGGAGAATCGAGCAACGTCGTTGTCGAGTCAAAAGGGAGCCCCTTCCCTTTTACCCTTCCCCCGCCGGGGGGGAGCTCTGGGGGGCAGGTCCCGGGAGGGGTCCTGGGAGGGGTAGGGGGGGAGGGCCCAGGGAAGGTCCCGGCCCCCCAGGGGGGAAGCGCCCCTCCCTGGGAGAAACTTTCACCTCGATTCTCGCCCCTCAGACGCCTCGAGCTCACTTGAACCGCGGTTTGCTCCAATAGGGCCCTGCAACAGCCCGAGCTCGCTCCAGAACGTTCCAAGATACCCTCAAGACGGCCTGATAAGCCCCCAAGACGTCCCAAGAGGTCCCCAGAGGACTCCCAGAAGAGCCCCAAGGGCCCCTGGAGGCGACAATCAACGACTGCCATATACTCTAACAAATCCGTAATGAAAGGGAGGGGGTCGCAACCCTCCGAGACGAGCGGCTTGAAACCCCCCGCCAGACCAGCCATGAACGGGCGGCCTTCTGCCCAGACCACACTGGAACCCTCCAAGACAGCTCCAAATCAGACCCTCAAGAAATGATACCACCCCCCGTCTGTTGTGAAATCCAGACTAATTGCTACATGTTTTCATGTCCTCGCCTTTCCGGGCTTCCCACGCTCCAAGACGAGCCAAGAAGCCACCAAAACAGTGCTGAAACGGTCCAAGAGGCTGCCGAAAGCGCCTGAAGACAGCCCCAGGCAGCCCCGAGACAGCCGAAGACGGCCCCAGGACAACCCAAGAGGGCCCCAAGACGGCCGAACAGGGCCACAAAGAGGGCTCCAAGAGGCTCTCCAGAGGGCACACCAACCGACATTGAGAGCCGTCCGCCCCGCGAGGCCGCCAGGAAGCCCCCAGGAGGTGCCCAAGGAGCCCACAAGAGGACCCCAAGAGGCCCAAGAGAGCCCCAAGAGCACTCCCAAGTCAACCCCAAGAGAGTAAAATCCAGAATTCACCTCAAGTTCTTGAACGCGTTTCGTCGTCGCCGTCGTCCACGTTGTCGTCATCATCGTCGTCGTCCCCATTCAGGGTCGGCGGCACCAGCCGTAAGGCCTTCGCAATCAATTCCAGTAGGGACCTACGAAGAGGGGCCTCGGAGGAAAGGTTGATTTCAGCATCGTCGATGCTTTTTGGGTTTGCACTGGTCCTCCTCCTCCTGTTCCTCCTCCTCCTCCTCCTCCTCCTCCTCCTCCTCCTCCTCCTCCTCCTCCTCCTCCTCCTCCTCCTCTTCCTCCTCCTCCGCCTCCTCTTCCCCCGAAAGGCCGAGACACCCCCGGCAAGATCGACCCGAGCCAACCCCGGGCACGGCCTGGCGGTCTCTGACCTGGACACGTCGTAGGCCGGGTCCAGGTGGTCCCCACAGTGCATGCAGCCTCGACGCTGCTGGTGCCCGGCACGGCGGCGGAAGAGGAGAGGCGGCGAGCGAAGACGGGACCTCTGTCCTCCACGGTGCCTGCTGTAAACACACCAGTGCACGAGCCGCTGCCAGGTTTCTCCGAAAGCAGAATGGGGAAGTGGGGAATCGGCAGGCCGTCCTGCCGCAGGACCCCAATCGCCCTGCCCCCCCCCCCGGGGCGGAAGCACGACCCTGACGCGGAAGGGCAGGGGGGCGGAGGGACGACTCAGGAGAGGGAGGAGAGGGGAGAGGAGAAGGCCGACACGAAAATGCCCGGCCTCGGATCACCCAGGGACGCGCACCGCGCGACAGAGAAGACAAGTGGAACAGGGTGAGCGAGCAACGACATATGTACATGTACGCCCTCCGCGATCTTGAGTGCACGAACGTCCTCGTTCAAACGCCCTCCAGGGGAAGCTCACCGCGTACGTGTACATATGTTGCTGGCCTCTGACAGGGATGCGGGGTGTGGGCATCCTCCTCTGTCCTCCACTGATGACGGCGCCCTCTGTCGCTCCCACATCGACCCTTGGGAGGCCGAGCTGTCACATTAACTCCTCGACGCTCAGGGGCTGCGTCTGGGCCGACAGCGCGGCAGCCGCTGCACTCAGCAATTTGGGCAAAGCGCCCTCAGCGAGTATACCGCCCTGTCCTGCTCCCAAACCTTGCCAGAAAAAAAAACCTCAGGACCGCTTACTGCAGTTGAGCTGAGGATACAACAAGTAAGGAGACGGAGATGGGTGTGTATGTCGGCGTGCGTTGTGTCCGCCGTCGGGTTACCGTGCCGCTCAATTATCTTGTGTGCTGGCCAATGCGTTGGCTTAGGCGTAAGAGAGGAAAGGGATGCGGGAAAGACGAGGGAGGAACGACAATTTCCCATTCCCCACGCAACATCAACCAACGCTGCGCCACTGTCGCAGTGACGCTATACGGCTAGCCAGGACCTTTTAACGTCGCACGAGATGCCTTCAACGCCGAGATGCCGAATTCAAAAAGCGAAAGGGGAGGAAATGAGAGAGACCCAGAGGGAGGAATGGGACGAAGGCTGGGAGGACGAACCGAAGGAGCGACATGGACAGGCCGAAGGAGTGCTGGCGTGCGCATAGCCGCTTGGACGTTGCCAACGCTACTCGCACAAGATCCCTCCAGCGCGACGCGATTCAACGGAGGACGGAGGTAGGAGCAAGGAGAAAAGTTGGAAGGACTCGACATAAAAGAAACGGGTCCTGAGGGAAACGGGTCCTGAGGGAAACGGTTCCTGGACCCCATGTTTTCCCGGGACCTGCTATTCATCCTGAATCGTTTTCTGGCGGTCCTGAGGCGCATGGAGGGCCGCAGAAGCCCGAAAGCGTGGAAAAGATCCAGGCGAAGGACCCAACCATATACAGTTGTGAATACCGTCGTTGCGAATGTCGCCTTCAATGGATCTCCTCATGAGGCCTTGGGTGGAGCTGCTGCCTGTGGCGCCACGAAACGTGGGAAACATGTGAAGGAATGGGTGGGGAAGACGCATGTGAACGGTGGCACTGGAACATTGGGTGGAGTTCCATTGGGGCCATGCACCGTGTGCCGAAATGGGTGAACCACATGCACACGTCGCCACTAGAACCTTCGGTGGAGCTACCCCCAGGGGCACTAGACGTGCAAGGGGTGTGCCGTAATGGATGGAGGGGACGCATGCGGAGGGTGCCGCTTAAGCTGTCGGTGAAGCTCATTGTGGGGCCGCGAAACGTGCGACGGTTGTGCCGACGTGGGTCGCGGGGACGCATGCGGGCGGCACCGTTTGGGCCTCGGGCGATGGGTGTGCCGAAATGGGCGGCGGCGACGCATGCGAACGGCGCATTGGCGCCTTGGGCGGAGCCCCCTATGGGGCCACGAAACGTGCGAGGGGCGTGGCGACATGAGTGGCGGGGACGCGTGCGGACGGAACCATTGATAGGGGCCACGAAACGTGCGAGGGGTGTGCCGAAATGCGCGGCGGGGACACATGCAGACGACACCATGTGGGCCTTGGGTGGAGCTCCCTGTGGGGCCACGAAACGTGTGGGGGTGTGCCGAAATGAGTGGCGGGGACGCATGGGGACGGCAGCATTGAGGAGCTCCCTATCGAGCGATGAAACGTGTGAGGGGTGTGCCGACGTGAATGGCGGTGACGCATGCGGACGGTAACATATGGTCCATATGGGCCTTGGGTGGAGCTGCCTGTGGGGCCACGAAGCGTGAGGGGTCTGCCGAAATCGGTGGCGGGGGCGCATGAGGGCGGCACCATTTGGGCCTTGGGTTGAGCGCCCTATGTAGCCACGAAGCGTGCCAGGGCTGTGCCGAAGTGGGTGGCGGGGACGCACGCGGGCGGCACCATTCGGTCCTTGGGTGGAGCTCATCATGGGGCCACGAAACGTGTGAGGGGTGTGCCGGAATCCGTGGCGGGGACGCATGCGGGCTGCACCATTTGAGCCTTGGGTGGAACTCCCCATGGGGCCACGGAACGTGTGAGGGGTGTGCCGACATGGGCGGCGGGGACACAGGCGGACGGCACCATTTGGGCTTTGAGTGGAGCTCCCTGTGAGGCAACGAGGCGTATGAGGGGTGTGCCGAAATGCGCGGCGGGGATGCATGCAGGCGGCACCCTCTGGGCCTTGGGTGGAGCTCCCTATAGGGCCACGAACCCTGTAAGGGGCGTGTCGAAATGAGTGGCGATGACGAATGCAGGCGCGCCACTGGGACCTTCGGTGGAGCTCCCTATGGGGCGACGAAACGTGTGAGGGGTGTGCCGAACTTGTTGACTGGTGCGGAGGGCAAAGGCACGGATGGGAGGAAGGAGGAGCGGGAGGCGGAGGAGGAAAAGGAGAGAAGAGGAGAGTAGAGGAGAGGAAAGGAGAGGGACGCGGGGCGCTGTCTCTTCAAAACGAGGACCCAACACCACAGGATGGTTGGGAAACAAATCCTGGCGAAGGGCCCAAACAGATGCAATTGTGAGTACCGCGTTGTGGGTACCGCTTGCGGTGGGGCTCCCTATGGGGCCACGACACTCGTGAGGGGTGCGCCGAAATAGGCGGGGCACGCATGCGGACCATGCCGCTGGGGCCTTCGGTGAAGCTCCATATGGGGCAACGATCCTCGTGACGGGTGTGCCGAAATGGGCGGGGCGACGCATGCGTACCCTGCCACTTGGGCCATCGGTGGAGCTCCCCCCATATGGGGCCACGATCCTCGTGACGGGTGCCAAGATTGGCGGGGGGACGCAAGGGGACCCTGCCACTGGGGCCTTCGGTGGAGCTCCCCATGGGGCCACGATCCTCGTGACGGGTGTGCCGAAATGGGCGGAAGGACGCATGCGAAAATCTGCCACAGGGGCCTTCGGTGGAGCTTCCAATGCGGCCACAATTATCGTGCCAGTTGTGCCGGAATAGGCGGGGGGCGCATGCGGATCCTGCCAGAGGGGCCTGGAGCTCCCTATGGGGCCACGATCCTCGTGCCGAAACGGGCAGGGGGGACGCATGCGAACCCTGCCACTTGGGCCATCGGTGGAGCTCCCCCCTATGGGGCCGCGATCCTCGTGACGGGTGTGCCGAAATGGGCGGGGGGACGCATGCAAGCCCTGCCACTGGGGCCTTCGGTGGATCTCACTATGGGGCCACGAAACGTGTGAGGAATGTGCCGAGGAGGGAGGAGGGGAGGAGGAGTGAGTGTAGAGCGAGTGGACGCGGGGCGCTGTCTCTTGAAAACGAGGACCCAACACCACATGATGGTTGGGTACCACCAAATTTAGCCTCGACGGCTGCGTCTGCTGGTGTCTCCCGTTCCGCCGCAGGCGCCGATGTGCTCTTTCGGCCTATGCGTTCCTTCGCGTCCCAAGACCTGCGCCAAGCTTCTGCCCAGCGGCGACGAGCCCTGGGCTCCCGAGGGTCCTCGGGGAAATGCCGCTGAGGCATCTTCCCGAAGACCAGTGTTTCCTCAGGATTCATTCGCCTCAGGGCGAGAGGACTGGGGGGGGGGGGGCGTAGCAAGGGTGGGGTAGGGCTAGAGTTGGGGTTGGAGGAAAAATCTATTGTACCGCCCATGGAGGAGGGAAATACCAGCCTGAAGCTGGGCTCGTGCGAAATCCCCCTCCACGTACCGCAGACAGCGACTCACTGAAGCTTTTCATCGTCCCTATGGCGCCCAACAGAGCGCCCAATCGTGCGCATGGCGCTGTTGGGCGCTTTTGGTCGCTGTTGGGCGCCATTTGAGCGCTCTTGCTCCTGCGCATTTTCTATTGCTGTGGGGCGCTGTGGAAAGCTCTGGGGCGCTGCTCGCCGATTGCCGACGCACATTTGGTCCCAGACGAGCGGAAGCTTCTGCAACTTGCTGTACCCCCAGGAGGACGGGCAGAGGGAGCGGCTGCAAGGGAGCGGCCACGGCCTCTGCACGGGAAGCCGACGAGGCGGCTGCCGGTGTCCACGATCACGGACGCGCGCTGCGGGGGCTTGGAGCCTCCGCGGGGCGGGGGTCGGGCCGGGCCACGGCGGCGCGGCGCCAGGACGGGCGTCAGGGCAGCGTTCGCCGAAGGACGAGCTGGCGGTGTGGACCCGAATCTCCGAAGGCATGGCTGGAGGCCTCCGAGATGGGGTCCGAGCAGATGGGGCCGGAGGATCAAGCCGCATCGCCGATGCATCGGCGATGCGGCTCGATGTGGAGCCCGATTTCCTCAACGCCGACGTCGCCGATGCATCGCGAACGCTGCCAAGGCATCGACGATGCATCGGCGACGTATCGGCGATGCATCGGCAATGCGCCGGCGATGCGGCGCGATCCTCCGACCACATCCACTCGGACCCCGTCTGAGAGGCCTAGAATGGCTTTCCCTTTCCCGGGTCAGCACAAACCCGGGTCGGCCAGGGCTCTGCCGCGAAGCCCGGCCGACCGCTCAGTAACTCACAAACCCGGGTCGACGGAGGACGGAAAAGCGGGAATCGAATGAGATTTGCAAACCAGAATGAGATTGCTTGCCTCTTTCACTGAACCAAACGGCTATGGATACATTCCTGACCTACCTATCTCTTCCTACCGTCCCATGCTAATGATACACTGCTGCATGTCTACATTGAGCACTCTGATCAGAATCGGCCCCACGTGGCTCCCAAACCGGGGTCAGCTGAAGGGGAGTGGCTGACCCCGTGAGCGCTAACCCCAGTGGCGTTGGGCCCCGAGGCGTTGGGGCGGGCGTGGGGGCAGCGTTCGCAGAAGCGAGCGGGCAGTGTGGGCCCGAAGCTCCGACGGCATGACTTTGCCATGTCCTGGCGATGTGCCTCGACTTCGGCCTTTGGGGCCCGCTGTCGGGCCGAGGCACCCGCCCAAACGGTCTCGGGTGCCCACAGGACGCACCAAGAAATACCCTACCCCCAGAAGCCTTCAAGGCCCCAAAAGGTAGCGCACTCCACCAAACAAGGGTACGACCTCGCCACGTTACAGCATCATAGCGCCGTTCCCTCATCATCCATCCTCACCCTCACACTCATCCTCATCCCAATTATCATATTTCATCATCCTAATATTCCTCCTCATCCTCAACCTCCTCCTCATCCTCCTCTAACTCATCATCATCATCATCATCATCATCATCATCATCATCATCATCATCATCATCATCATCATCATCATCATCACCATCATCATCATCATCATCATCATCATCATCATCATCATCATCATCATCATCATCATCATCATCATCATCATCATCATCATCAGCAGCAGCATCATCATCATCATCATCATCATCATCATCATCATCATCAGCAGCATCTTCATCATATCATCATCATCATAATCAGCAGCAGCAGCATCAGCAGCAGCAGCACCATCATCAGCAGCGGCATCCGAATCGGCAGCATCACGATCACCATCATCATCAGCAGCATCATCATCATCATCATCATCATCATTATCAGCATCATCACCATCAGCAGCAGCATCATAATCCGCATCATCATCATCGTCATCATCATCAGCATCATCACCAACAACAACAACAATAACATCAACAACAACAAACAAACAAACAAACAAACAAACAAACAAACAAACAAACAAACAAACAACAACAACAACAACAACAGCAACAGCAACAACAACAACAACAAAAACAACAACAACAACAACAAAAACAACAACAACAATACTTTTAAGACTGTTCGCCCTTAGATGCTCGAGTGTCCAATAACGCGTATTTCCCAAACCCTCGATACCCGCCCTCTTCGTCTTCGATCAAAGCCCTTTTGGGGGGTATACCTTTCTTCCCTGCAGGCCGGGCCCCTGCAAGCGGCGGGGCGGCCGCGGACCGTCGGCCTGGCCAGATGCAGCGCTGATCGGCGGGGGGGCCGCGGACCGTCGACCCGACCCCAAGAGGGACGGACAGGGGACCGACCACGACGACGACGACGACGACGACGACGACGACGACGACGACGACGACGTCGAACACGGCGGCGACGACGACGAGCGAAAGCGAGAGCGAGAGAGAACGACAGCAGGGCCACGAAGGGCACGAAGTAGGCCACGAAGGGCGACAGCGGGGACACGAAGGGAATGCGTATGGGGCCACGAAGAGCGCGAACGAGCGGGGGCCACGAAGTGCAGATAATGCGGGGCCACAGAAGGCAACTATGGGGCCACTGAGGGTAGCAACTGGGCCACGTACGACAGTGAGGGGGACACAAATGGCGACAGCGGGGCCACGAAGGGCATGCACATGGGGCCACAACGGGCGCGACTCCTGGGTGCCTGGGTGTCGGGAGCGCGGCGCTTGGGCAAATTGAAGAAAATTCCAACGCAAGGCCATTCTTCAGTAAGTTGCAAGCAAGTCTCCAGCGAGAGCGCGACTCCAGAGCGCCCGGAGAGCGATTCCTTAATAAATTGCAAGGAAGTCCCCAGCGAGAGCGCAATTCCTGAATCAAATGCGAGGAAGTCTCGGGCGGGAGCGGGGGTCCTGGCTAAATTCTAAGGAAGTCTCAAGCGGGAGCCGTTGTTGCTGTAACCCGGGGGCCAGGGGCCCAGTTTGAGCAGGAAGACATTCCCTGTCCAAAAACAGGGTGCGAGCGTCGAGGGGCACGCTTTGATTGAGAAAAACCAGCCTGCACCAGTGAGGGGGGATCAACAATAATTATTCTTCAGAAATGAGAATTCAACAACAACAACAACAACAACAACAACAACAACAACAACAAACAACAACAACAACAACAACAACAACAACAACAACAACAACAACAACAACAACAACAACAACAACAACAACAACAACAACAACAACAACAACAACCATTTTAAGGCTGTACGCTCTTACTTGCCCGCGAGTCATTCAACACGTATACCCTACACCCTCGATACCCGCCCTCTTCGTCTTCGATCACACCCCTTTCGGGGGGATTATTTCTCTTTGCTGGGGCCGGCGGGCTTAGACGTACGGGCAAACCGGAACGGGCGGACAATCCTTCGGGGGCGTACATCTCTCTGCCCGCCATTGGAATTGGCGCGGGCCCTGCAAGAGGAGGAGGGGAAGAACGAGGGAGAGTGGGAGGAAGGGGAGGGGGAAGGACGAAGGAAGAGGGAAGATACCACGTTGTGAAGGCGTCCTTGGCGCGCGCGTGGTTCCTGAGCGCCGAAACGCAATTCCAGAATAATTTGTGAGGACGTCGCACGCGAGAGCGCAGTCCTGAGTACATTGTGAGGAAATCTCGGGCGGAAGCGGGGGCCCTGACTAAGTTGCGAGGAAGTCTCAAGCGGGAGCGCCGTTCCTGAGCAAATTGCACGGAAGTCTCAGGCGGGAGCGGGGGTCCTCACTAAATTGCGAGGAAGTCTCAAACGGGAGCGCCGTTCCTGAGTCAATTGCGCGGAAATGTTAGGCAGGAGCGGGGGTCCTGAGTAAAATTCGAAGAATTCTCAAGCGGGAGCGCCGTTCCCACGTAAATTGCACGGAAGTCTCCGGCGGGAGCGGGGGTCCTGATTACATTGCGAAGAAGTCTCAGACGGGAGCGCCTTTCCTGAGTAAATTGCGCGGAAGTCTCAGGCGGGAGCGGGGGTCCTGAGTAAAAATCGAAGAAGTCTCAGGCGGGAGCCGTTGTTGTTGCAGCCCGGGGGGCTGGGGCACAGTTTGAGCAGGAAGACTTTCCTTAAGAAAGCACAAAGTGCGAGCCCCGGGTGTGGCACTTCAATCGAAAAAAGTCAATGTGCACCAGTGGGGGGGATCAACAATAATTATTCTTCAAGAATGAGAGTTCAACAACAACAACAACAACAACAATCATTTTACCCGAACGCTCAGTGTTCTCACCAGTGCCAGGGTTTTCATGCGACGCGAGACAATACCCCCACTTCGTGGGGGGGCAGTTCAAGCTCTACCAAATATCCAAACGACTCTTCGCGACCACCCAAACCCAGCTTCCCGCCCTATGACGTTGGGACACTTCACTTCGTGGCGTGCGGACGACCGTGGCTACTACACTGGCGTGGGGTACACACCCACAGAACTTGGTCACTTATTCGGGGCGCGCGTGTGCCCAGCATCCTGCAATTGTGACATACAATACATGACACAGACAGACAGAGAGAGAGACAGAGAGCAGACAGAGAGAGAGACAGAGAGAGCGGAGTTGGTCACATTTTTGGGGCAAGTTCCTGAGATCGTCGTGTTTTTTGTTGGTCTTGCGCGCGCGAATGTCCACTTTACTTTTTTTTGCAAGGGAGTATTGAAATTTGATTATGTTAGAACAAGAAAAAGTAGCTCGCGCGAGCTCATGTAACATAAATGTTGAAAAACCATTGGTTTTGTGGGAGTCGGACAGCGCGCGCGGGATGAAATTTGGACATTTTTTTTTTGAAAAACCATTGGGTTTTTGATGTTTTTATGTTGAAATCGTTACGAAACCTAAGGTTCTGGAAGGATTTCGTCTTGCGCGCGCGAATGTCCACTTTACCTTATTTTTTGCAAGGGATTATTGAAATTTGATTATGTTAGAACAAGAAAAAGTAGCTCGCGCGAGCTCATGTAACATAAATGTTGAAAAACCATTGGTTTTGTGGGATTCGGACAGCGCGCGCGGAAGGACATTTTGACAATTTTTTCTTAAAAAACCATTGGGTTTTTGATGTTTTTATGTTAAAATCGTTACGAAACCTAAGGTTTTGGAAGGATTTCGTCTTGCGCGCACGAATGTCCACTTTACCTTATTTTTTGCAAGGGATTCTTGCAATTTGATCAAGTAAGAACAAGAATTTTCATTTTCTATTGTTTTTTGCAAGGGAAAACGGATTACAACAAAACAACCGGATCCGGACACAATCCACTTTTCTGAAGCTTTCGCGAAAAAATGATGAAAATGTAGCTGCGGCCTAGGCGCGGCGCAGAGGTCGCGCACCAGGGGTCCCAACAATAATTATTCTTAAGAAGAAATAATGTTCAACAACAACAACAAACACAATAACAACAACAACAAACACAATAACAACAACAACAACAACAACAACAACAACAACAACAACAACAACAACAATCATTTTACCCGAACGCGTGGTGTTCTCCCCAGTGCCAGGGTTTTCATACGACACCAGGCAATACCCCCACTTCGTGGGGGGGCATTACAAGCTCTACCAAATATCCAAACGACTCTTCGCGACCACCCAAACCCAGCTTCCCGCCCTATGACGTTGGGACACTTCACTTCGTGGCGTGCGGACGACCGTGGCTACTACACTGGCGTGGGGTACACACCCACAGAACTTGGTCACTTATTCGGGGCGCGCATGTGCCCAGCATGGTGCAATTGTGCCATGCTGGGCACATGCGCGGATGGTATTATTTGACAGGGATGATGGCCCTGGCAGGTGCGCAACCGTTGTCGCAGAAGTTCGAAAAAGTTGCTCGCAAAAGCCCGTTTGACAGAAATGTTTAAAAAGTGTTGGTTTTCCTACGAATCCGCAAGAGCGCGCGGGATGAGATTTTGACATTTTTTTGTTGAAAAACCATTGGTTTTTTGATGTTTTTATGTTAAAATCGCTCCGAACACTAAGCTTTTGGAAGGATTTCGTCTTGCGCGCGCGAATGTCCACTTTACCTTATTTTTTGCAAGGGATTCTTGAAATTTGATTATATTAGAACAAGAAATGTCATTTTATAGTGTTTTTTGCAAGGGAAAACGGATTACAACAAAACAACCGGATCTGGACCCCATCCACTTTTCTGAAGCTTTCGCGAAAAAATGATGAAAATGTAGCTGCGGCCTAGGCGCGGCGGGGGGGCCGTGCACCAGGGGTCCCAACAATAATTATTCTTTAGAATTAATAATGTTCAACAACAACAACAACAACAACAACAACAACAACAGCAACAACAACAACAACAAACAAAAAAAAAAAAAAAAAAAAACGACAACGACAACAACAACAACAATAATAATAATAATGCTAATAATACTTTTAAGACTGTTCGCCCTTTTATGCTCGAGTGTCCAATAACGCGTATTTCCCAAACCCTCGATACCCGCCCTCTTCGTCTTCGATCGAACCCCTTTTGGGGGGTATACTTTTCTTCCCTGCAGGCCGGGCCCCGGCAAGCGGCGGGGCGGCCGCGGACCGTCGGCCTGGCCAGTGGCAGCGCTGATCGGCGGGGGGGCCGCGGACCGTCGACCCGACCCCAAGAGGGACGGACAGGGGACCGACCACGACGACGACGACGACGACGACGACGACGACGACGACGTCGAACACGGCGGCGACGACGACGACGACGACGGCGACGACGACGACGACGGCGACGAGCGAAAGCGAGAGCGAGAGAGAACGACAGCAGGGCCACGAAGGGCACGAAGTAGGCCACGAAGGGCGACAGCGGGGACACGAAGGGAATGCGTATGGGGCCACGAAGAGCGCGAACGAGCGGGGGCCACGAAGTGCAGATAATGCGGGGCCACAGAAGGCAACTATGGGGCCACTGAGGGTAGCAACTGGGCCACGTAGGACAGTGAGGGGGACACAAATGGCGACAGCGGGGCCACGAAGGGCATGCACATGGGGCCACAACGGGCGCGACTCCTGGGTGCCTGGGTGTCGGGAGCGTGGAGCTTGGGCAAATTGCAGGAAATTCCAACGCAAGGCCATTCTTCAGCAAGTTGCAAGCAAATCTCCAGCGAGAGCGCGACTCCAGAGCGCCCGGAGAGCGATTCCTTAATAAATTGCAAGGAAGTCCCCAGCGAGAGCGCGATTCCTGAATCAAATGCGAGGAAGTCTCGGGCGGGAGCGGGGGTCCTGGCTAAATTGTAAGGAAGTCTCAAGCGGGAGCCGTTGTTGCTGTAACCCGGGGGCCAGGGGCCCAGTTTGAGCAGGAAGACTTTCCCTGTCCAAAAACAGGGTGCGCGCGTCGAGGGGCACACTTTGATTGAGAAAAAACAGTATGCACCGGTGGGGGGGATCAACAATAATTATTCTTCAGAAATGAAAATTCAACAACAACAACAACAACAACAACAACAACAACAACAACAACAACAACAACAACAACAATCATTTTACCCGAACGCGTGGTGTTCTCCCCAGTGCCAGGGTTTTCATACGACACCAGGCAATACCCCCACTTCGTGGGGGGGCATTACAAGCTCTACCAAATATCCAAACGACTCTTCGCGACCACCCAAACCCAGCTTCCCGCCCTATGACGTTGGGACACTTCACTTCGTGGCGTGCGGACGACCGTGGCTACTACACTGGCGTGGGGTACACACCCACAGAACTTGGTCACTTATTCGGGGCGCGCATGTGCCCAGCATGGTGCAATTGTGCCATACAATACATAATACAGAGAGACAGAGAGAGAGACAGAGAGCAGACAGAGAGAGAGACAGAGAGAGCGGAGTTGGTCACATTTTTGGGTCAAGTTCCTGGGATGATGGGAATATGATGGGATGATGGGAAATGTTTAAAAAGTGTTGGTTTTCCTACGAATCCGCAAGAGCGCGCGGGATGAGATTTTGACATTTTTTTGTTGAAAAACCATTGGTTTTTTGATGTTTTTATGTTAAAATCGCTCCGAACACTAAGCTTTTGGAAGGATTTCGTCTTGCGCGCGCGAATGTCCACTTTACCTTATTTTTTGCAAGGGATTCTTGAAATTTGATTATATTAGAACAAGAAATGTCATTTTATAGTGTTTTTTGCAAGGGAAAACGGATTACAACAAAACAACCGGATCTGGACCCCATCCACTTTTCTGAAGCTTTCGCGAAAAAATGATGAAAATGTAGCTGCGGCCTAGGCGCGGCGGGGGGGCCGTGCACCAGGGGTCCCAACAATAATTATTCTTTAGAATTAATAATGTTCAACAACAACAACAACAACAACAACAACAACAACAACAACAACAACAACAACAACAACAACAGCAACAGCAACAGCAACAGCAACAGCAACGGCAACAGCAACAAAAACAGCAGCAACAACAACAACAACAACAACAACAACAACAACAACAGCAACAACATCGTCATCATCATCATCATCGTCACACTCATCAGCATCGCCATCACCATCAGCATCACCATCACCATCACCATCACCATCACCGTTACCATCGTACTTAGCATCAGCATCAGCATCCGCATCGACAGCATCATGACATCATCGTCGTCGCCGTCGGCGTCGTCCTAGCGTCGTCGTCGTAGCGTCGTCGTCGTAGCGTCGTCATCTTCATCTTCATGCTTACCGTGTTCATTCTCCTCCTCTCCCTCCCAACTCCTCCTCCTCCTCCTCCTCCTCGTCCTCCTTCTCCTCATCCTCCTCCCCGATCCCCCGGTTTCGCACAGCGCAGTGAGGCGAAAGGCCACAGGCTGCCCACAGCCTACCACGTCGGGGCTCCCCTCCTCGCCACCCTCCCCCTGCGAAATATCACACACGCTGCACCGACCCTCGCGATGCCGGGGCTCTCCTGCGGCCAGCTCCACTGATTCACCGCTTCTGGGTGCGCCCAGGCTGTGACAGATCTCAAGGCACTGAATGCACGATCGGGGAGGCATCTTCCATCTGAGGGCGATGCTTCTAAGGGCACGCTCCGTAAGGAAAGACTGGCTACACGTCTTTACAAGCCGTGCACGTCTGCTCCTGTCCTCCAACAACCCCTGGTGTGTGCTGAAGGCTACCGCTGCCTATCAGCAGGTCGGTGAAGTAGTAGGCGTACTTGTTCATGTTGCCGTACAGCCATGCCGTCTCAATACGTAGCTGCACCCGCCCACATTGACGAACCAACGAACGAGTCTGGGGTTCTCGCAGGCCGACTTCCCTCGAGGGGGAAGGACGTGATGGGAGAACGCTTCGGCAATGGAGGCGACTGGAAGAGTACGATTAGTAGCTCAGCGAACGTGGGGAGCGATGGACTGACGGCGGCCCGAGCCCAGAAAAAAAAACAGCAACGGCAGAAAACTGCGCATGACGAGGAAAAGTGCTCCCTGCTCAACGACCAGCGCGGACCGCGAGTGAAAGGACTGCTGGGTCACCTGAGGTACACACCATTCCCAGGGTGGTCGGGCGTGGACTGACCCGGCTCAACGCAAACTGGGCTCAGCCAAATCAGAAAAAAAAATGCACTGCAATGTGTGGGGGGGGGGGGCTTCTCAACCCGGCTGAGCCGAAATGTAGGTGAGGCCACCTCCAAGGCCACGAGCGGCCCTCTAACCCCGTTCGACCTGCATCTGGCTCTGCAGGCTCCTGCAGCATCCAGCGCTCTGGCTGAGCCCCGTCTGCGCTGAACCCTGTCATGTGCCTGCCGGCTGGTGCCCTCTGCGGAAAGGCGGCCTGGTGCTCCGAGACGCCGTGCGTGGGCACCGTCCAGGCCTGGACCCCCTGCCCTGGTGTCCGAACTGGGTGCCCGAATCGGGGCCCCGGCGCCACGGGGGACTCTACGCGGCGGTGGCCCAAGCCCGAGTGGCTTTCGGCGGCGACCCCGAGCGGTAAATGAGAACGAGAAGGCCTTCTCGGAAGGCTCGGAAGTCCTGCGACATTCTGAGAACTTTTTCTGAGCCTTCCCCGAAGACTCAGAAAGCTCATCAGAAGGCGCGACGGCGACTGAGAAGCCCCTCCGACTTCTGAGAAGGCATTTTCCTTCTCACTTCCCCCTCTCGCTCGCCGCCGAGGCTTGCAGTGGAGCAGCGGCAGCCATCAAACCCACGCACTCGAGCAAAGGGGGGAGGGGCGCATTCTCCAAAGGGCAGGAGGAGGAGGAGGAAAAGTATCGGATCGGATCGGAGGTCCACAACAATTGCCCCACCAGGAAGCCACAGCCGGAGGGCGCGCACTCACACTCAAGCAACTGCAGGCCAATGAGGAAGCGTACCAGCGCCGTGCGGCGTGCCGCCGTCGGGGAACCTGCCCCATCGGGCGCGAGAAGGGAGGCGCGCGCGCGCGCCCACGCGGGCGGAGGAGGACGGAGCGTTGGCGGCAGCGACAAGGGCAAGAGGATGCGGCTCCTAGGTCGGTATTCGGCGGTGTTCTGACGGTTTTCGGCGGTCTGGGGCGCGCTCCAGCGGCCTTCGGCGGTTCCTGGCGGCCCTCGGTGCGAAAGCTCAACGGTTGTGTTAAACAAGGGGTCCATGATCGACCCCTAGACCACAAAGAGAGCGTGATCCACCGCCGCTTTACTGCGGAAAATTCCACCCCCCTCTTTCTCCTGAACCCGGCGGGGGTCCCCCCCCTTCGAAAATCCCCCCCCTGTTGGTCTCCCCCCCCCTTCCCCCTGGCAACCCCCCCCCCCTTCCCTAACACCCCCCTGCCCCCTCCGGAAAACCAGGGGGGTCACTACCGGTTCGAACCCCCCCCTGGTCTGGAAAACCGGGCGGGGGTCACTACTGGTTCGAACCCCTCCCCCCCCCAGAAAACCAGAAAAAGGTCACTACCGATTCGAACCCCCCCCCGCTCGAAAACCGGGAGGGGGGTCACTACCGTTTCGAACCCCCCGGCCCCCCCCCCCTCTCGAAACCAGGGGGGTCACTACCGGTTCGAGGCCCCCCCCCTCGAAAACCGGGGGGGTCACTACTGGTTCGAACCCCTTCCCACCCCCCACGCTCACCGCCAGCACACAACTCTGGGCCCCTACCACCGTCCGCCCCACTTCCCCCCCTGCTGTCCGCAGCACCACTGCCCTCACCACCACTGTCCCCACTGTTCCCACCATCGTCACCACTATCCTCACCAGTGCCCCCACCACTGTCGCACTGTCCCCACTGTCCCCACCACCGTTCCCACAACGGTTCCACTATCCCCACTTTCTTCACGGCCCCAACCACTGTCCCACTGTCCCCACTGTCCCACTGTCCCACTGTCCCCGCCGCTGTCCCACTGAGCTGTCCCACTGTTCCCACCACTGTCCCCACTGTCCCCCCACCACTGTCCCTACTGTACCTCTGCCCCATTATCCCACCACCGTCCGCGCCACCGCCCTGTACTGTCGCCACCACCACTGTGCCCTCCACTGTCCCACTGTTTCCACCACATTCCCACTGTCCCCACACCACTGTCCCCACCACCACTGTCCCCAACACTGTCCGACCATCCCCACTGTTCCCACCACTGTCCCCGCTGTCCCCACCAGTGTCCCCCCCCACCAGTGTCTCACTGTCCCCACTTTCCCCACCATTGTCCCACCACGGTCCCACTCTCCCCACTTTCCCCACGGTCCCCACCACTGTCCTACTGTCCCCACTGTTCCCACAACTCTCCCACTGTCCCCGCCGCTGTCCCACTGTGCTGTCCCACCGTCCACACTGTCCCCATCACTGTCCCACTGTCCCCACTGTCCCCACCACTCTCCCCACTGTACTACTGTCCCACCACTGTCCTCACCACCGCCTTCACCACTGTCCCCACCACTACCGTCCCCACCACTGTCCCACTGTCCCCACCACTGTCCTGCTGTCCCCTCACCACTGTCCCCACCACCACCGTCCCCACCACTGTCCGCACCACTGTCCCACTGTCCCCGCACCACTGTCCCCACCACCACCGTTCCCACCACTGTCCCAACATACCCCCCCTTCTCCAACTGTCCCGAGGGGCGGGCATCGTTTGCCGGCGGCGAAGGGGGAGGGGTTCGAACCGGTAGTGACCCCCCCCCCCCGGTTTTCGAGGGGGGGGGAGAGGTTCGAACCGGTAATGACCCCTCCCCGTTTTCGAGGGGGGGGGGTTCGGACCGGTAGTGACCCCCCCCTTTTCATGATGGACTGGGGGGGGCGGGGGTTCGAACCCGTGAGATCCCCCCCGGTTTCGAGGGAGGGGGGGACGGGTTAGGAACCTCCAGTGACCCCCCACGGTTTTCCGCCAGCAGGGGTAGAACACGCTCTTTCAGACCACAGCACAGGCGGCCGCGCCCCCTGCCCACACCTCCAGAAATCTTTGAAATCCGCGCGGACGCCCCAGAGGTTATGTACGTGCAGCCTGCGATGGCGACTAGTATTACAAGTACAAGTAGTATTGATATCAGTGTTGGCATTATCCATGAAACCATTTTTATTGGTGTTATAAATAGGTATCAGTAGTAATAGGAGTATGCACATTATGATTCGAGCTCGTATGATTCATATTCTTTATGGCTCACAGAATTATTGTTGTACGTCAAGGTAATTGTGCCGTGGGTCGTATTGTACTAAAGTATTGCAAATGCAATGATTAGCACCAGTATTCTTACTAGCAGTATTACTGGTACATACTACTACTACTACTACTACTACTACTACTACTACTACTACTACTACTACTACTACTACTACTACTACGACTACGACTACGACTACGACTACGACAACAACAACTACTACTACTACTACTACTACTACTAGGACTAGTACCACTACTACGACTACTGCTCCTGGTACTACTACTACTACTATACTACTACTACTACTACTACTACTACTACTACTACTACTACTACTACTACTACTACTACTACTACTACTACTACTACTGCTACTGCTACTGCTACTACTACTACTACTACTACTACTACTACTACTACTACTACTACTACTACTACTACTACTACTACTACTACTACTACTACTACTACTACTACTACTACTACTACTACTACTACTACTACTACTACTACTACTACTACTACTACTACTACTACTACTACTACTACTACTACTACTACTACTACTACTACTACTACTACTACTACTACTACTACTACTACTACTACTACTACTACTACTACTACTACTACTACTACTACTACTACTACTACTACTACTACTACTACTACTACTACTACTGCTGCTGCTACTACTACTGCTGCTACTACTCGGGCTAGTACTAGTACTCGCACTACAAGTATCATCATCAGTATGAATACTCTGGGTATTTGAAAAGCATGGGGAGGTACCCCCCGACAGGTGTCAACCTCGCCTCGTCGTCACGCTGCGACGGAGTGCTTTCGGCGCGCGGTGGCTACCCGCGACGGGGGTCGATGTGCGGCTATCGGCGGGAGTGTGGCCCCCCAGACATTAATTAAGAAACTCGCAGCAGTCTCCAAAACTATTACCAGTGATCGTATTATTGGTATTACCTTTGTCATTGTTGCTTATCCTGGTTACTACTCCGAATACAACTATGAAAACGAACGCTAGAATTGATTCGCTTACTCAGTTCCCCAGTCAGAGCTTGCATCTGTAGGGGTCCTAGCAGATTCATATGTGTAGGTGACCTACGTCGCCGATTTCGGTGGCCGGGACCGGGTGCCCAGGTGCATGGGGGTGCCCGGGTGCCTGGGTGACCGGGTGCCGGGGGGTGCTCATGTGCCCAGATGCCTGGGTGCCCAGGTGCCCGGGTGCCCAGGTGCCCGGGTGCCCGGGTGCCCGGGTTCCCTGGTGCCCAGGTGCACGGGTGCCTGGGTGCCCATTAGCCCTATAGCCCTATAGCCTTATAGCCGTATAGCCTTATAGCTGTATATCCCTGGAGCCCTATAGCTCATCGCCCTATAGCCATACAGACCTAAAGCCCTAAAAAGCCCTAATAGTCCTATAGCCCAATAGCCCTATAGCCCTAATAGCCCTATAGCCCCATAGCCTTACAGCCCTATAGCCCCAAAGCCCTATGATGAATGCTGTTCATATTATGGTAATGCCTTTCTTGTTATGTAAACCTCATTATTTGCAATGTTATAATAACTATCATATTGCACAGCTGTGTTCCAAAGCTCGAGGGCCCTTTACTCTCGTCGTCGTTCGTTCGCTCGTCGCCCCCCTGGGCCCCCCGGCCCCTGCTTCCTCATGATGGTCATGATGGTCATGATGGCTCCAGGAGAACGCCAGGATGGCCCCAGGAACCCTCCCTTCTCGCAACGCCTCGCCTGGCCCTTGCCCTCCATCTTGCGAAAGCCAGGGCAGGCGTGCCCTTTGCTTGGTCGACACTTCCCCCCCTCCCCCCCCCCGCGTCGGGGTCGTACTCCGTCGCGCCCAACACCACGGGCAGGCACAGCAGCAGCAGCGTCCAACACCGCGGCGGAGCCGCTGCCGCCGGGCCGCTCGCACCTTCGCGGCGTGGGTCATATGCTCGCGTGTCTGATTGTGTTTGTTTATTCCTCTCTCCCTCTCTGTCTCTCTCTCTCTCTCTCTTGATCTCCCTCTCTCTCTCTATTTCTTTCTCGATCTGTGTCACAAAGCTTCTATCCCTGTGTGTACCTACATATGTACGCATGGATATTCGTGTACCGCTCTCCCTCCCTCCCTCCATCGTCCTTCATTCCCCCTCTCCCGCTCTCCACCTGCTCGATGTGACTTTTGCCTTCTCTCCCTCTCTCTCTCTCTCTCTCTCTCTCTCTCTCTTTCTCTCTCTCTCTCTCTCTCTCTCTCTAAAAAAAAATATATGTGTATATCCTTCTCCCCCTCCCTTTCCCTCTGTCTCCCTCTGGCTGGACAGTGCTGCCGCACACCCAGGCCCTCCACGCAGCGAGCAGCCACTGCCCTGCCCCACCCGGGTACGGGACCTCACGGCCTCAGCACCACCAACCGCGGGGCAACCCGCGGGAGCTAGTTGGCCGACCCGGCCAGAACGGACAATGTGTCAACCTGGGGTCGGTTTTTCGAAGATTCTGAGAGATTTGAAAATTCGTTTTAAGAATCCAGATTGTTGTTCCCCGTAGTCGACCATGGCGCGTTTCATGGTAGGGCGGAGGCATCCAAGCGACTCCAGTAGGGTCTGCCAAGCGGCGTTGCGCCACGCAACGCTGCACGGCTGCCAGCGACTTGGCCGATCACGATCGCGGGAATGCCCTCGCTACCAGCAAAACAGCGCAGCATCAGTGTGCTACCAGCCTTGCCCATGTCCTCCGTAGCACCTAGGAACAGTCAGGACCCCGTCTTGACTGAATCCAAAGAGCACGCAGAGACCGCCGGGAATGACCTTCATCAGGCCTTCCGATGGCCTGCTCACCTTGGGGCTTTCCCAGGCAAGCCACCAGGCGCGCCTCGATGCTCACCGCTCGCACACCAGTGCTAGCCCCTCCATGTTGGGAATGCGCTGCGAGAACTGCTGGCAACTTTCCCGTAGCTCTAGCACTGGGCCGCTGCGGGTCAACACAGCACGAAACACCAAGCCTGAGGCGGGCGATGATGACGCATCCATCTCGTCCCTGAGGGCTGGCTAACTGGCCGACGGTCGCGCGGGGAGGTCTCAGCCCACAGACGTCGAAGCTCAAGCCAGATCAACACCGCCAGAAAACGATGCGAGGCCGGCTGCATACTGGCCCCCCCCAAAAAAGAGGACAGGGCCAGGGACAGGGACGCGGACATGGGGGGAGAGGGCAGGCAGGGGGACCCAGACTGAGGGGTGGGGTGGGAAAGAGAGGAGGGACGAGTTGAGGAGGGGGGGAGACAGGAGTCGAGGTCGAGGGAGAGAGGGGGGGATAGGAAAGGCGAACAGCTGCCGTGAACAAGCGACCACGTCCGAAAGCCTCGAGCCTCGAGCCCCGAGCCCCGAAACGTCCCCCCCCCTGGGCCCCTTCCCCACACAACGCTGCCCCTGACGCCGACGCCGCCAGGCGGTGCCCCCCCCCCACCCCCCGAGGGTGGGCTGTCACGCAGCCTGCGTGGGGGTGCCCGCGGCTGGCGCGGCTGCTGGCAGCGCGGCATAGCGCACCTGGGAGGCTCGAGCGGCGGCCGTCAAGGAGGAGGAGGAGGAGGAGGAGGAGGAGGAGGAGGTGGACGACGACGACGACGACGACGACCAGGGGGACGAGGACAGAGGAGGAAGAGGAGGAGGAGTAGGACGAGGAGAAGGGTAAGGAGGAGGAGCGCAGAGGAGGAGGAAGAGGGGGAGGAGGAGGCAGGGGGAGGGAGGTACGGACAGGACGAGGATCAGGAGAAGTGAGGGAAGGGGAGGGAGAGGAGAGAAGGAGAAGAAGGAGTAGCAGAGGAGGAGGGCGATGGGTCACGAGGGTCAGGAGGAGGAAGACGCGGATCGGAAGGGGAAGCAGGTATCGGTTAAAGAGGCGGATCAGCAACATGGAGAATCAAGAGGATGAGAGGGACCAGGAGAATCAGGACGAGGGCACCAAAAGAGTGCGTACATGGAGGAGGAGGAGGAGGACGACGACGACGACGACGGCGAGGACGGCGTCGAGCAGAGAAGCAGGGTGAGGAGGACCGCCTGCAAGGGCGAAAAGGGAGGACGAGGTAAGATGACAGAGAAGGATATGCGAGGTCATGCGAGGAAACAGTGGAACTGATGGAACTGTATTCTAGCCTTGGAGGAAAGGGTGCGCAGCCGTGCTGATCAGTCTCACGGTGTGGACGATGCGTGTGGCAAAAAGCTGTGGCCGCGATGGTCAGCCTTTCGGCTGTTGAGTCCCTCCGATTTGCCAAGTGCGCTTCGGTCCTCCCTCATATGAGGATCATCTCTAGAGCACGGGCACCAAGCACTCGTCATCATGAACAGCCCGTCATTCCACGATTCGTGAAGCCCGCGTGTGTGAGGGACTTGTCAGTTCCGATCGTCGTCTCCGTCAGTCGTCGTCTCCGTCAGTCGTCGTCTTCGTCGTCCCCATTTCCATGCATCATCCTCCCCAAGCCTATTAGCAAGGGAAAATGCTGGCAATGTCGTGATCGAGTCGAAGGGAAACTCCCGTTGATCTCCTCTCCGTCATGGGGGGTCCCAAGGGGTGTACCGGGGGGTCGGAGGGGAGGGGGGGTAGGGAAGGGGGGGGAAGGAGGGGTAAAATACGCATTTCCTCCAAGGGAAATCAGGGCCTCGGAAAGAACCAAAACAGGCAACGATCGCCCCTAGAGGCCCCGGAGATGGTTCAAGGTCCCAGGGCCTCGGAAAGAACCAAGACAGGCCACGATTGCCCCTAGAGGCCCTGGAGATGGTCCAAAGGGGCACCCAATCGCCAAACGATCGGTCCAAAACGCTTTCACGCCGTCCAGGCTGCCCAATAGGCCTCCAAGAGGGCCCTAAAACAGCCCAAGAGGACCCCAAGACTGCCCAAAACGCCTCCAAGACGGCCAGAGAGAGGCGCCGAGGACGGCTCCAAGAGCGTGCCCAGACGGGGGTACACGAGCGCACACTTCGAGCCCTCCGCCCCTCCGCCCTCCCAAGAGGTTCCCAAGATGCCCAAGAGGCCCACAAGAGGTCCCCGGAAAGCCCGAAGAGGCCCCCAAGAGGCTTCCAAGAGGCCCCAAAACTCCTCCCGAAAGGCCCCCGAGAACCCTGCAAAGGCCCACGTCAGCGTCGTCGTCGCCGCCGCCGCCGTTGTCGCCGTCCTCCTTCAGGGTCGGCGGCACCGGCTGGGAGGCCTTCGCAGTAGTCCGTCATTCCACGCTTCGCGAAGCCGAGAAGGTACGAAGACACTATACGATCGACTGACGACGCGAAAGATGTAAAACATAACGTAAGATCACACATGCAATCAAATCCTTGATCCTGGTCCTGGGAAGACCCACGGAGGGAAAGAATGCAGGTACGGGGGGGAATCGACAAGAGAGAGTGGTATCGATATGTAGGTAAAAAAACGCAGGAATCCGATAAACGAGAAGGCACCCATCAGGGTGGCATGCCAAGCAGCCTAAAACAAATTCAGCACTAATCTAGCTTGAGGAACAACATGGCGCGAATGGCGGATCGTACCAACGCGCGCGCTTGACTCCTGTCTCGTTTCAGATCCTGCTCCCCCAGCTGACTCGCACCACAATGCGATCTTCACCACCACAAGTGGACATGCGGAGATACAACAGATCGATGACAATCTGAAACCCCGTAAAATCCCAAACGTCCTAAAGCGCACTGAGAGCCACAAGAGTGCCATCAAGCCCGTCGTGGCTTCTTTGAGCAACCGCTGCCTCTGCCGAAACATTGTTTCAAGCTCAGACGGCGAGCCGGACGCCATAATTCCAGCACTGCTCGCAAGGAGTCTCCGTGCTCCAAGACTCGTGACCCAAAATTATCCTGGCGAAGGGCCCAACCTGATGCAGCTGGGAGTAGCGCAGGGCAGATGGGAATAAGAAGAGGTCGACTGAACGGCCTACGACGCGGAAGAGGAGGACAAGGGAGCGGAGGGGGGGGCAGGATGAGTACACGAGTCGAGCGAGGGGTGTGCCGAACTAGGCGGGGGGACGCACCCGAACTTTCCCTCTGAGGCCATCGGTGGAGCTCCATTGTGGGACCTTCGGTAGAGTTCCCACTGGGGCACATGGCGACCGCTGCCGCTGACGCCGCGTGCGCCATACATGTCTTGCAAGGGGGCGCTACCGCCGTGTGCGGCGTGAGACAGATCTGGAAGAGGGGCACTGACACCATGTTCGACGAGAGCGCACTGACGTCATGTTCGCCGAGAGTGCAGATCCTCGTGAGAATCGAATTCTAGACCTCCTTCTCTGAAGGGACCCCATTGGAGGCCCCTGGGAGCCACCTTCACAAAAGGAACCCATCACGTCTGCGATGCCAGGGCCCAAGAGGGCACTAAGACTCCTGGAAAATCGCCGTGACATAGTGTCTGCAGGAGGGTGTTAACGCCATGTGCGCCCTGTCGCCGTTTTTTTGTATGGTGACGCTAACGCCACGTGCGCTGGGGGGCGCCAGCGCCATGTGCGCCGAGAGTGCAGATCCTCGTAACCGTCGGAGGACGCCACAGGAGGCACCAGGAGGCCCGAATTGAACTGGCACTTATAGAAATGTAATCCGTTACGTTTGCGACCCCCGAATTAGCCAGATCCCTGCTGGGGCCACGGGGGCACTGAGGGGCTCCTGAATTTGCCGCGTGGCACATGTTTTGAAAAGAGACCGTGACGCCATGACTGGAGGCCACAAACCGTGCGAGGCGTGTGCTGACATGGATCCGCGTACGCCATGCGGTGGAGCTAAATTTTATGTCGCCACGAAATGCGTGAGAAGTGTTTTCAAAAATGTGCCCGTGCGCCATGGGGGCGTGGGGCACGAAGGGTGTGAGAGGTGCCGAGCTGGGCGGGGACTCTGCATGAGGACGCATTCTCCTTGTCCGTAGTCGGAGCTCCATGTGGGGCCACGGTCCGTGTGAGGCGTGTGCCAAAGTGGACGGGGGGCGCATGTGGACGCATCCACCGGGGCCGTAGGTGGAGCTCCCTGTGGGGCACTCTCCGTAAGGGGTGCGCTGAAGTGGATCGGGGGGCCGCATGTGGACGCACCCAATGGGATCGTAGGTGGAGCTCCACGTGGGGCACGAAGTATGTCAGGAGTGTACTGACATGAGCGGGGGAACCGCATGTGGACGCACCGACCTGGACCGCAGGTGGAACTCCCTGTGGAGCTACGAGACGTGTCAGGGGCGTGCTGGTACGGACACGAGCAGAAGAGAGGCAGGAGGAAGAGCAGGAAAAGGGAAAGAATGTGAGGAGGGAGGAAGGAGGAGGGAAAGGATGCAAGGAGGAGGACGCAAGCGGCGGATTCAAAGCGAAGACCCAACAACCAGGAGAATTGGGCCAACACTAGTTTGCCGTGATGTTTGAATGTGACGTCTGGCCTCTGGGGACAGCTTCGCGCGGACATCGGCGGGCTTTGGACTCCCATTTCGGCGGTGTCGACTCCGGGGAGTTTTGTGTGCCGACTGGTCTGGTACGTGAGTAGATGAGAATAGCAGAGAATAGCAGCAAACAATCAACCACGGCCAAAAACCAATACGGATTTCCCATGGGTCCCCCACACCGCGTCGGTAACCCAGGATCGGGGCATCACGAAATCACTGTCGCATTGAGGGAACGACACGATAAGGGTGCCATGCGAACTGCGAGATCCCCCCTTCTCGATACAATGGCGAGCGCGCAGGTGTGTTCGTCCCTCCACCAGTCTTCCCAAGACGGGACGAAGAGGCGGCCGCGCCAACACTTCTCTGCAAAGACGATGAGCACGAGAGGCGGAGAGGGGCGGGGGACTCGTCGGGCAACGACGGAGGGGGGGGAAGGTTGAGAGGAGAAGCAAGAAGCGACGGAGGACGGGGAAGGCGGGCGCCGTGAGAGCAGGAGGGGGGGAGGAGCGACGAGGAAGACGAAGAGAACGAACGAGATGGAGAGAAGGAGGGGGGGATGGAACAAGGGGGGAGGGAGCAAGGACGACGGAAACGACTCCGATGGGAGCGGGAAAATGGAGAAGGAGGTGGCGAGAAGACGCCGACGAAAACCTGATCGTTCGGATGATTGCCTGTTGGTTCCTTTTGAGGCCAGCTGCGGTCTGTCGAGGGCCTCAACGGTGGGATAAGGGGGGGGCGGGAGGAGGGGATGGGACGGGGGGGTATCTGGGTGGTTGTTACTTGGGCTACCCTTGGGGGCCTCGCCGGGGTTCTTTCAAAGATTCGGGACATACTGAACCCTCTGGGATAGTCTGAAGCCTCCGGGGTTTCCTTGGGGCGGTTGGGGGTTTGTTTGGAGCCTTTGGAAGGTGCACTGGGACCATGTCAGCTCGAGACTTGAAGCTTGTTTTCAAGCTCGAGGTTCTCCAAATAAACACACATTCCAATCTAGCAAAAACGGCTGCAGAGTGAGAAACTGATGTTGACTCATAGCTCGATTGAGATGGTCCAAATCTCCGTAGGTGCTGTAGGTCTCGAGATTTCCTGAATCGGCATACTTTGATATGCAAGAGCGGCTGCACAGTACAATAAAGTTTGTCCATGCTAACACGCGTAGCAGAGTGACCCCAGGCCTCTCGTGGCGCAGACCAACGCTTTCGAGGCTGCCTAATCGATCGAAGTAATCGAGAACTCTGGAACAACTCTCACTTTCAAGATTTCCCAAATCGACGTATGCGCTTATAGTAAGGGCGGCTGTAGCGTGATAACAGTTGTACAATTACAGCTCGAATAGCAAACTGAGCTCAGGCTTCTAAAGGCTCCGATCGAATGCTTCGAAGGCTGCCGAATCGAACGCTGCAATCGAGAGCTCGATAGATTCTCCAAATGTCGAGTTCAAGTCCGTGAACAAACCGCACGCCAAACATGCTGTCGACACGACGTTGCTTCCTGTTAGTTTTTTGTGGTAAACCAGCAACTAGGAATCTGACAATAAGATGGCGGGCGCGCCCTGAACTGCTGCCCGAGAGATAAATACTCACTCTACAAACAGATGCTCAAATCTCAAGCAGCATTTGCAAAACAAACCAGGCCCCAGTTACCACTGCATTCGCCCAGGTCGGGTCGGTCAACTAGCCCCGCCCTGTACCTGATTTCCGCTAGCCCCCTTTCCCCGCGGCCACGAAGCACTCGAACTCCGAACTCGGCTCGCGGCCCCTCTTGGCCCCCTCAAGGCTCCTTCGAAGCTTGCTCGCCGAAGCCTGCAAGCTCCCCAGGCTTACTTTCCAGCGTTCTAACAGACATCCCAAACATTATTTCAAGCATGCAAGCGCCTGAGGCTTGCTTTTCCACCGCCCTTGCCAACGTCTCCCACGGGCGTCTGAAGCGCTGTGGACTGCGTCGCTATCCAGGTTCGACACTACATTCCCATCGACATGAGTAGGCCGTGGCTGGACGCCGGCGGTAAACCCTCAACCTCGATGTTGCGGCTTGCGCGGCTTGCAGTCAGACCAGGCAGCAGCCGACAGGGCTGCACGTCGCTGGGCCACAACACAGCAGAGACACGCCGTACGCATAAACTCCGCAACGCCAGCGAGCTGGCAACAAACTGCGCTAAGTTCAGCTTACGCGACAGCGCAACTAGGCGGCAACAGAAGGCGCCAGCCATAACAGTATTACGCCAGGACAGCACGTTAGCAACCACAGCCAACACCCACCTCAGACCTTCGTCTGTCGAGCGCACCACGGAAGGCATTGATGCGCAGGTGTCTATCACGGATTCAATCAATGATGTCATGATTAATACGTTACCCTGCGTTCCCTCGCCTCGCCTCCCAGGTTCGCCAGACATAGCATCGCCCTCACGATGCACGGATTTGAATCTGTCGTGCACCGCACTGGGCGCAGCCTGAGTCCAACAGCTCACGCAATGTCACGCATACCATTATGGGGCTCGAGATCTGCCAGAGCACTAAAATCCAATGACAATCACTTGAGAGCCCCCAGTAGCTTCAACAGACACCGACTGTTCGTCAAATTTCCACTCCGAGGCCTGCTCACACATTTTTGTCAGCTCGATATTCTTCACATTGTTTTGTCCCTCCGCCTCCTGATCACCCTCCTACTCCACTTTATGACAGCACGGCGTGGGTTCACGCAGTACATAATACGTCAGAACGAAATGCTGTATCTGGTAGTGAGCACACACCTCCTGACAGAATCGTACCCAGTCGCGCTCCGCCCACCCTAATACCCCATCACCCAATGCTCCGTGCGCACATTCTCAAATACCGAAGCCCGCGACACGAGCACAGATGCTGGGTTCCCCCGACTCGCCCGCGCGTGGGGTTTAGTCGCCTGAAAGCCAACCTGGGAGAGCAGCGCATCTGCGATCACGCCTCATTGCTTCACGCCCGCGTGCATCATCGCCCTCGCCGGCATCCCAGCGGTAAGTCTAGAAACTGACGGCATGAGTACGCGGCCCTTTGCGGGCGGCTCTCGGGTCTCGAAACGATATCTGCCATCACCGCGTTCCCCGATAGCGAGGGTCTCCTCCATTTAGCTTCGGACTGCGTTTGCATGCATCTACACAGGACTGCGAGCCGTCTGCGACACAACGCAACTCCCGCACGAAAGGTTCATCGCCAGGGGCGCGCCAAAACGAGACACCCTCAGCCCAAATCAAATCTTCATACAACGTCAACTGGGCCACCGACGGCCGACCAAACTTCTACAATATACCACGGATCATCTAACACAGGCGTCAATCAAAAATCCCCCAAGGTACTAACTATCTTTTCATCGTCAACCCCAATTCACCAACAGGGCCCTCGCGACGATGCACGCGTGTAAACGTACTCAGATCAATGATGCTGCAATCGATACCTCATACAGATCTCGTTCGGACCCTGGTGGCATATCTTCTGATTCTCATTTTCATCGCAATGTGCCTTGAACTACGCCTGAGTCTGAAGCGGAAAACCCATGTCCAGTGGGCCCTGGCCGCCTACTAAGTTGCACGGGGTCCACCTCCACCATGGGAATCCATGCTCTGGGCAGCCCAGCTCGGGGCGCTACTTGCTATTGCTATTGCCGAGCTCGCTGGTAGGCAGCCCAGTTCTTTGCTATCTTGACGCTTGCAAGGAACACCCATCCGGGTAAGATTCTTGCCGGATCACACTGGGGGCCGGCGGTAAACCGTCAACCTTGGTTTCTTGCTTTGCGCAGAGCTACAGGCCTGAGTTCAGGCCCGCTCGAGTAACAGCCTAACGCAGATGGGGCGAATCAAGCCAATCGCATGATGGACCGCCACCACACCTTTCAGGAGGTGCTTTGCAGCAAGAAGTTCAGCCTGGGTCACTGTACACGACGGCGGGAGACGAAAGGCTTCTGAGGCAACACTGCACCACCAGAAGCCGCTCGGAGAGGCGGAGCCTTCCAGATGACTTAGATGAAAAGGAAGCGTTGGAAGAATGTACAGATCGAGGACTCAGGCGCCGCCGCAACCCTCAGAGGAACGGCCTCCGTCAAAGAAGCCTCTCACTCCGAAAACGCTCGAAGCATTCATCGTTGATAATCTGTCATCGATTGTCAAGTGGTCCTGGCTCCTCCGAGCCTTCCAAGTCTGTTCGTCAGCTCTCGCGCCCCCTCCCCGATAGATCCACTTGGCCAGATCTCATCCCCGCGAGGGGGCCCGAGTGCGCACAGGCATCTCCACAGACATGGAGCAAAGCAAGTCTTGAATGGCACCAACCGTCGTCGAGTGGACATCAGTAGTACATCTAAATAAACCGTTAATCCAGTTACAGAACACAAGAGAGTCCCCCGAGATCTCCAGAGGTAAACCCATCATCCCAAAGTCCCACATTGACTGTCGTTGATCGTTCAGTGCAATTCGCTTTGTAGCCTTATCCTTCTCCGCCTCCTCCTTCCTACGCTTCTCCTCCACCGTAAGATCCTCCGCCCCCCTCCTGTAGGGCCCCTTGGGATCTTTGAGGACACGATATTGGAGCACATGCGGCAGGTCCCAAGCACCCAGCAACGAGCGAACAAAGTACCTCCAACCGTCCTCGTCCCAAGCCAAATTAGCATACCAGTAGGCACCTCCAACCGTCTGAAAGGGGAGCGACCACGGATGGGAGCCCACAGGGCGTCCGCCCTCACGGTGTGCTCTCGGGCTTCCTTCGAATTGAGAGTGCGAGTGCGTTTAAAAGTGCCCCCCTCCTCCGTCCAAGGCGACACAGCATGAAGCATGCATAAGCGAGAGAGAGTGGGGGTGGTGAATCTCGGGCCCCGGATCACTCCGTACACGTCGTCGTTTGTATTCCGTATTTTCGCGCGAGCTGTCCAGGGGAACATAGGGGCGCTGCGGAGGCTGTTGCGTGGCTACTGGGGAGTCGATTCGTCGTCGTTTCTGGGCTCGTTCACGCGTTTCACGTATCATCTGACGTCGGTGAAGCGCCGCAGGAGTCGATTGGGACCCACAACTAGGCCCATGGGAACCCGCCGTAACTGATATCGAAGCTGGCACGAGTCGTGATCCTTGAGAATGCACAGGGTCGGGCAACGCAACGGCAGCGGCAGGGACGCCCGTTGGGCGGCGGCACACACATCCTTTGCCCAGCACCACTGTCGATACAAGAACAGTTGTGGCAGACTCGGTAGGCCAGCAGAGTGCAAAGCGCGTCTCGCATGAAGGTAGACACGCCGCACGAAAGCACCCCCATCCTCCCCCGCCCCCTTCTTCCTCTACATAATATTGGCCAGGAGCTTACCTTCACATTTATGTAGGGCGGTCAAGCTATCCCGATCTGACGCCATGCCCTCCGCTCCAAAAAGGATATTGGCACGCACTTTGCTGCCGTAACGCCTGAAGCGGCGAATAAGTGAGATGGCACGACAGCAGCAGTACCGCTTCTCGGACCAAAAGGCCCGCTCACCGCAGCCGATACGATTGAGAACGTCGGCATGCGCATACGTCGAAGAATCAATCATGACACCCAAGATGGACATACACTGAACCCGAGGCAACTGGATAGTAATTGTTGGTGACTGATAAGTACGGCGCCTCTTCACACCCACAGTAGATGGTGACATTGAAGTGCTAGGAGGAGCAGCCACCGTTAAGTTCACCACGATGGGCAGCTCGGGAGCACACTGGAACCCACAAAGAATATGCTGGAGGGAATTGGGTTTCCAGGAATACCCCCGGGAGTACAACAGCACAGACATATCACGCACCATCGTCATGAGCTGATCAGTGGAGGAGGCTCCCAGGATCACATTATCCGCCCAGATCGCACGGGAGAACACCAGAGAGCCCGCTTGAGCCGTGAGGGGAATACCAATCCCAGCACGGCGCCAGTTGTGACATAAGTCGCTCCACATCAGAATCGTCTCACATATCCAGGCCAAGGGAGCTTCAACCGAACCTGTCTTCACACATCGGTCCCATGGTACTCCCAAGACCTCAACATCTTGAAATCTAAAATCAGCAATACAGTGACTCTGTGGTTCAAATATAGCATAAGCCAGGCCGGGGGGGGGAACGATAACGCATTCATGGACCCTGAGAGGTTCTCCACAGTCAGGTGGTCGAATGCACGCAATACATCCAAGGACGCGAAGCAGCAAGAGTGAGAGTTGCCCCACTCCGCGCCATGTTGAGCTAACCTCTTGACAACCGTTGTTACCTCGCGTACCCTGCGCTCACCTGCAAATCCGAAGAGCATACACCCAGGTGTACTCGATCGCAAGTGGGACGCAGCGAGGATCGTCAAACACGAACGATACCACTTTGACATCACACTGAGAAGACTGAGAGCACGCATTTCTGTAAAGTCGGTGGCGCGCTGATGCTTGGGCATCAGCGCGATGCAAATGGAACGCCACACCGAGGGGGTTTCGAACCCGCGGCAAAATAGCTCGCGGAAGGCCTGCAAGATGGAGCAGAGAGCGGACCAGGGCACACATCCGAGCATACTGGCACTGATCCCACCCTTCCCCACCGCACGCCCCACCTTGAGCTTCGCACGTGCTCTCAGGAGGACCCCCATTGTGATAGCCTCCCGCCCAAGGCATCCGTGAGAGTCACCCGTCGCATTTTGTAACCGCATCCTCCTCTCCTCCAGCATTCCGCGGGTAGCACTCCTCTACTCCTCACAACTGCAATGAGAGAAACCGTGCATGCGCGAAGCCTCCTCCCATTTCAGAACATCACAAGTATCCTCCCCATCCGCATGTAGCGTATACAGATGAGTACGACACTGGGCACCTGGTCGAAAGGAATGTTCTGTGAGCCGTCGTTTGTGGGTTCGACGCTCCCGTTGTTTCGCACGACGGGCGGCCTTCATCTCCTCCTCCGAACAATTCCCCGCCCTCCACCTCCTACGAACCTCCGCCCACCGAAGACGTGCCTGGGCGCAATCATTACTGACCCGTGGGAGAGTGTCCTGGCAGGTGGAAGTGCGCCCGAACTTGGAGGCCTCCTGGAGGATGTACGTGCCCATTTCAACCGGTCTCACCGCTGTGAGTCCGTCACACAGAGTACGATCGACGCTACTGCGCACCTGCTGCTGAGAGTCCTCAGCACACCTCCAGTGGGTGTTGTTGCGAGGGCGCTGCCTGGCAGTCCTTGCTGGCCTGGCAGTCTGTGGAAGTACGCGCGACACAATTGCACGGTCGCTCCACCACGTTTCTAGCTGCAAAGTGTCCACCGCCATGGCCTCTCGGGGCACCGCCCAAGTGACCGAGGTAGGAGGGAGGTCGGCGAACCAGCGTCTCGGTACACACAAGTAGCCGTACACATGTTGATATTCATCCGCCTCCGGGATGCACTTAGTTGACCGCCGCGTGGACCTGCGAGGGCCGAAGAAGGTACTCGCCATCAACAGTCCCAAGACTCCAATAGTGGTAGTGAGGGCCTCAGAGTAGGCCTGGGAGAACTCGTGGGCGTCCATCTCAAAACCTCCAGAGGCCCTGCGGGGAGCACAGGAAGTACCATCCACAAAAGGGCCCGTCACAGGCCACTGCTCATGGAAGACCCCCCCCCCCCCCTCAACCTCCACCTGCCCGTCCATCCCGAAGACAATATCTCTGACACCCAACTGTGACCTCAATCGTTGGATTGTCAACGCAGCCTCCCTCAGGACACGGTGATATTCGCACAGGGCTTGGAAGAAAGCATCACGGTTCTTTCTAAACACATACTCGTGAGGCAAATAGACGCTGATGGCGATCATACTGCGGAACATCACGGCACACCATCGGTCACCTCGATCAGATGAGACACGCGGATTGCACCACCTAGTATTGCACAGTACGTCGGTATGCCATGACGCCCCAAGATCCTTCAAATACTCAGCCTCCTGGAATAATGCAACCCCAATCGCTCCGCTTGACTTCTGAAAATTGTCACGCGCGACTTCCTGGCAGAAGAGCTTCCCCAACTTCCAAAGAGCTACCGCCGGGAACCCGTGGAGCTTCCTCAATACGGGCGCGGCAACCTCGCATTCGCCGCGCGCGAGGGCGCGGCCTCATGGAGGGGAACTGAAGGAGAAGAAGCAGCGAGGAGGAGGGAGATGAAGAAGGCTGAGGAAGAGAAAGAGGAGGGGGATAAGAAGCAGAAGAAGCAGAAGGAGGGGAGGATCAAGAACAGCATCGTCATCTCTGAAACAATTATAGAGTACGACTAGTTTGCTGGTTCAAACTCTGGCAACAGGTTGGGTTCAGGCATCTAGATACTCGAGACTAGCGCGTCTCATGATTTCCTTCCAATTAATGTGCCGAACAACTCCGTAGCTCATCTGTAGTTTGAATTATGTCAAGAAAGTTGCCACCATCTCTATAAAACATTAGCAGGGTACAAATAGTGTTTCGAACCCAGCCCTGGCAGCAGACCGAGTTCGGGCATCTAGATACTTTAGACTTGCGCTCATAATGCTTCCCTTCCGATCGATGTGACAAACAGCTCTCTAGCTCATCCTTAGCTCGAACGCAGTCATGTAAACCATCACCATCTCAAAAAAAAATAGCAGAGCACGAATAGTGTTTAGGACCCAGCTCTGGTAGCAGAGAGAGTTCGGGCATCTAGATACTGTAGACTAGCACGCCTGCTGGTTTCCTGACGACTGCTGCGCCAAAACCATTTCCAAGAAAGTTAGCAGAGCACTAATATTTTTACGGGCCGAGTTCTGGTAGCAGACCGAGTTCAGACATCTAGATACTTGGAACTAACGCGCTTGATGATTCTAGATGAATTAGGTGTGCCTGCCAGCCCTGTGGCTCTTCTACAGCTCGAGTTAAGTTGAGAAAACAAAAAGCACCTGTCAAGATACCACTAGACAGCCGATCCCGCCTGGATGTGTTTTGGGAGTAATAAGTACCCGAACGACCTGAGATCGAGATGGCGAGCGGGAATAAGATCGAAAATGGAGTAGAAAATATTGGAGCTCTAGCGACCTGCGAAACTGGAAGCCAGCGGTACACCGGCAACCAAGTTTTTGCGGGCTTTGCGGTGGGGTCCTCCAGCACATGCAAGCAGCGGCGCTCCCCGCGGCTACCTCGAGCCACGGCCCTACCGAGCGTGTGGGCCCCTAGCCAGGGGCAAGAGCTACGCTATATCACCAAGCTGTTTCAGCTATGTGACCTCTCTCAACCTACCGGCAAAGCGTGCCCGCGAACAGAAACAGCAGCCTAGGCTCCAAGGCCACACGCCACCAGAGCGCAGACCGAGGTGGAAGGGCGGCAGCAGAGGCGGAAGGGCGGGGACAAGGAGAGGGCAGACAAGTTCAAGGCAACACTGAGCGGTCAGCGGAGACACCTTCCTGGCACGCATGGGGAAATGCGAAACACCTCCCAAGAAAGAACTCATTAAAGACACACAAACAGATGCGCCAGTTGCAATGGATCACTCACAGCATGGCGGTCAGTGCTCAAAGGAACTCTTATCTTGGATGCAGACGACACACGACCGCAACGGTCCACCGCAGACAAACCATAAGGAGGCAAAGACGACAAACAATCACGGCTACCAAACATGGCCGCGTCTTCCTGCAAATCATGCATCTTGCATTTTTCCGTTGATCCAGAGTACCGATGAACTGGGGCTTCCTTCGCAAAAATAACCGCGTCATCCTGGGCAAAGAGTCAGAAAATTTCAGGACGCACCAACACTAACGAGTGATGGCATGAATTGACTCGGCAGTCTCCTTACCTGGAACGCGCAATCTTCGGCCAGATCTCAAGGTCTCCCAGCTTTGTGCCTGCACATAATGCTGAAGGAAACGTATGAGGTGCTGCTCATCATCAAAAGTGACCGGTCTGCGGTGGCAATCGTCTACAGCGGTATGTAAAGTCTCCAAGAGATCACACCACTCCTCTTCCCGAGCAGCCACAGACCCACACCAAAAATCGCTCCAACCATGGTCAACGCAAAGCCCTCCATAGAACAGCATATCGGCGACAGAAACTTCGATCCCAAAGAAAAGGAGCATGTATTGCATTTCTTTTGCGTTCATTTCCCAAGGTGGTGCCTCCTGGCACTCCTTGAGGGCCTGACATACTGACCACATGTGATCCCCTTGCTGCCAGATCTGCCTGGCCACTGCAATATCCCCCTCAAAATAATCCGCAACTCTGTCCCAACGAACGTGGCAGCGAGATCGCGACACACGCCAGAAAGACCACACTCTGCAGCCCTCAACGAGGGCGTTGACATCCTCAGGTGCGAGCTCGCAGATCAGATCTCCCACGAACACTTGGCGGCCAAGAAACGTGGTGATGTCTTCGTAACGTGTAGTAATCTTCTGTGTAAAATTGTTCACGGGGCAGTCTTCCACATCTCTGAAACGTTCGGGATTCCGATGCAGCTCCGCATTTCCAAAGTCTGAGGGACTGGATTCAACCATCTGAGAAACGAGAGGCCTCGTGCCCCTGCTCTCCTGCTCGTCCGATTCCTCCTTAAACTCCACAAACATCCTCTCACCCTTCAAAGTCTTACTGCACGAATATTCAATTACATCGAGATTGTCATCTTCTGCCACCGCGACAGCGTAACTAGGCGGCAACAGAGGGCGCCAGCCATAACAGTATTACGCCAGGACAGCGCGTGAGCAACCACAGCCAACACCCACCTCAGACCTTCGTCTGTCGAGCGCACCACGGAAGGCATTGATGCGAAGGTGTCTATCACGGATTGAATCAATGATGTCATGATTAATACGTTACCCTGCGTTCCCTCGCCTCGCCTCCCAGGTTGGCCAGACATAGCATCGCCCTCACGATGCACGGATTTGAATCTGTCGTGCACCGCACTGGGCGCAGCCTGAGTCCAACGGCTCACGCAATGTCACGCATACCATTATGGGGCTCGAGATCTGCCAGAGCACTACAATCCAATCACAATCACTTGAGAGCCCCCAGTAGCTTCAACAGCCACCGACTGTTCGTCTAATTTCCACTCCGAGGCCTGCTCGCACATTTTTGTCAGCTCGATATTATTCACACTGCTTTGTCCCTCCGCCTCCTGATCACCCTCCTACTCCACTTTATGACAGCACGGCGTGGGTTCACGCAGTACATAATACGTCAGAACTTAATGCTGTATCTGATAGTGAGCACACACCTCCTGACAGAATCGCACCCAGTCGTGCCCCGCCCACCCTAATACCCCATCACCCAATGCTCCGTGCGCACATTCTCAAATACCGAAGCCCGCGACACGAGCACACTGCTGGGTTCCCCCGACTCGCCCGCGCGTGGGGTTTAGCCGCCTGAAAGCCAACCTGGGAGAGCAGCGCATCTGCGATCACGCCTCATTGCCTCACGCCCGCGTGCATCATCGCCCTCGCCGGCATCCCAGCGGTAAGTCTAGAAACTGACGGCATGAGTACGCGGCCCTTTGCGGGCGGCTCTCGGGTCTCGAAACGATATCTGCCATCACCGCGTTCCCCGATAGCGAAGGTCTCCTCCATTTAGCTTCGGACTGCATTTGCATGCATCTATACAGGAATGCGAGCCGTCTGCGACACAACGCAACTCCCGCACGAAAGGTTGATCGTCAGGGGCGCGCCAAAACGAGACACCCTCAGCCCAAATCGAATCTTCATACAACGTCAACTGAGCCACCGACGGCCGCCCAAACTTCTACAATATACCGCGGATCATCTAACACAGGCGTCAATCGAAAATCGCCCAAGGTTCTAACTATTTTTTCATCGTCAACCCCACTTCACCAACAGGGCCCTCGCGACGATGCACGCGTGTAAACGTACTCAGATCAATGATGCTGCAATCGATACCTCATACAGATCTCGTTCGGACCCTGGTGGCATATCTTCTGATTGTCATTTTCATCGCAATGTGCCTTGAACTACGCCTGAGTCTGAAGCGGAAAACCCATGTCCAGTGGGCCCTGACCGCCTACTAAGTTGCACGGGGTCCAACTCCACCATGGGAATCCATGCTCCGGGCAGCCCAGCTCGGGGCGCTACTTGCTATTGTTATTGCCGAGCTCGCTGGTAGGCAGCCCAGTCCTTTGCTATCTTGACGCTTGCAAGGAATACCCATCCAGGTACGATTCTTGCCGGATCACACTGGGGGCCGGCGGTAAACCGTCATCCTTGGTTTTTTGCTTTGGGCAGAGCTACAGGCCTGAGTTCAGGCCCGCTCGAGTAGCAGCCTAACGCAGATGGGGCGAATCAAGCGAATCGCATGATGGACCGCCACCACACCTTTTAGGAGGTGCTTTGAAGCAAGAAGTTCAGCCTGTCACTGTGCACGACGGCGGAAGACGAAAGGCTTCTAAGGCAACACTGCACCACCAGAAGGAGAGGCGGAGCCTTCCGGAACACTAAATGAAAAGGAAGCGTTCGAAGAATGTACAGATCGAGGACTCAGGCGCCGCCGCAACCCTCAGAGGAACGGCCTCCGTCAAAAGTCTCTCACTCCGAAAACGCTCGAAGCATTCATCGTTGATAATCTGTCATCGATTGTCAAGTGGTCCTGGCTCCTCCGAGCATTCCAAGTCTGTTCGTCAGCTCTCGCGCCCCCTCCCCGATAGATCCACTTGGCCAGATCTCATCCCCGCGAGGCGGCCCGAGCGTGCACAGGCATCTCCACAGACCTGGAGTAAAGCAAGTCTTGAATGACACCAACCGTCGTCGAGTACACATCAGTAGTACATCTAAATAGACCGTTAATCCAGTTACAGATCACAAGAGTCCCCCGAGATCTCCAGAGGTAACCCATCATCCCAAAGTCCCACATTGACTGTCGTTCTTCGTTCAGTGCAATTGGTTTTGGAGCACATGCGGCAGGTCCCAAGTACCCAGCAGCGAGGGAACAAAGCAACTCAAACCGTCCTCGTCCCAAGCCAGATTAGCATACCAGTACGCACCTCCAACCGTCTGAAAGGGGAGCGCCCACGGATAGGGGTGGCTGTAGGGGGGCTACAGTGCAGGTGATGATATAAATCGATTTGAAGATCAGGCACGTCCGCCTGTCGAACGCAGAGCTCGGAACTCGGCCTGCTGCCCGAACTAGGTCCGCGAAACTATTCGTATTGTTTGAGTCATCCTGAGAGATGCCCTCGGTTTTCTGCACTTAACTCATGCTGCAGGAGGGCTGCAGGGCTGGCAATCACAGGAATCGACTCGGAGACATCAGACGCGTTCGCCTGTCGCATTCAGAGGTCTGAACATGCCTGATATTCGATCTGGGTTTGCCAAACTATTTGTTTTGTTCGAGTCATCTTCAGAGGTGCTATCGATTTACGCACGTAACTCGGGCTGTAGGAGAGCGACAGAGCTCGTATAGAAGACAATCGAAAAGCATCGGGGGCGTTTGGCTGTTGCATCGAGAGGTGTGAAATTGCTTGGGCTGAAAAACTATCCGTTCTCTCAAATTTTCTCCGACATTATACATTGTCAGGCAGCTCTACGAGTCCCCCGGCGGTAAGAAAGGTTGACGGTTTACCGCCGGCGCCCGGTTGACCGACCCGGCCCCGACGGACATTCTGTGCACTTAACTCGTAGAGCTCTCAGCAAGTTGCTGGAAGCTATAGAGCAATTCCGGTGCTGGAGAGCTAGTTCGCAAGAAATATTCCTCCTAGAGTCTTCGGCACGATCAGCTAAAAGAAATTCGAGCGCAGGGTGGAGCTAGTCGGCCGACCTGAGCTTACGAGACAATATGACGACTTCGGGTCGGTTTTTCTATCTTTGTATGAAATTTGAAAGTTTCTTTTAAGAACATGTATTTTTCCCATCTGTAGCGGGTTATGCCGCGTCTGGCAGTTAAATTCTCAGGTCCGTAGCTGCAGTATTACTATCGAAGACTTGAGGAAACCTTCGGCCCTTTCGAGTCATCTTAACACGCGTTCACGATTTTCCTTACTGGGCGCCGGCGGTAAACCGTCAACCTTTCTTTTTGCTTTGCTCGGAGCCCACAGGGACAAAGGAGCCCCCGCTCAGGATTCAGGTCCGCAGCAGAGGAGCAGCAGGTGCTCGACACCTTCAGCGAGGCGCTTGCTGGCCAAGAGCTCAGCTTGACTAACCGTGCAGGTCGGCGGGATGGCGGCAGCCTCGGAGGCTATGTTGAATAGCCAAGAGCCTTGAGAGTGTTGAAGAGCAGGGAGGGGGAGCACGAATAAGTCAATAACCCAACCAATGCCAACACCGTGGGAGGAACGACCACCATCGAAGTAGCCGCGAATCCCCTTTATTTGTTCCCTTCTGAGAGTATAAATGCACGGGTCGAAAGTACGATGGTTCTGGCCCGTGCGGGCCTTCCAAGTTTCAGCATCAGCACGCTCGTTTCCCTCACGATAAAACCACTTCCAAGGATCTAAACCCCAAGACGGCGGCCTCAGATTCACGCGGTAGTTCAAGTGTAATCTGTATAATATACTTTGAATGTGTGCAATGGTCTCACAATACACTTCCGTCGTACATACATATTGTCCCACCAGCCAGTTCACTACCACCTGGGAGTCACCACAGAGCTCGACGGGAATCCCTTCAGCCTCGTAGTTCCAGACGCTGGCATTCTCGAAGTTAAAGGCGAGCCGCTTTGCAATCTCATTATTTCTCTCCTCCGTCCCCTCCACCTCCTCCTCGTCGTTTTTCGGCCTCCAGGGTTTTGGTTCAGGCAGGTGAGCATATTCTAAAACATGTTGTAGGTCCCATTCCGAAAGCAACGTACGGATAAAACATCTCCACCCTGCCTGAGTCCACTCAAGAGTATCATACCAAGCATCTCCACCCACCGTTTCAAATGGCAAGCCCCACGGACGAAGTCCCACCGTTTTCCACCTTCCCTTCGACGTGTAAAGGATCGTGCTTCCTGCGAGTTATAGGTGCGAATAACGGCATCCATCTGCTGTGTCCACGGGCTGGCGGCATGCATCATCGTGTAACGAGCCTGCAAGAAAGGGTCATCCGCACTCGCCCCCACCATATCACTTCGAAACCTTCTTCGCATGGCTGCTGGCGCTGGTGTAGGGGCTGATGATGATGATGATGGCGTTGATGATGTGGGAGCAGTCTTGCTCCTTTTGGCAGCAGCACGGGACGCCTGAGAGATAAGCCGTCGTCGGTTCTGACTCGTGGCGCTGTTCTCCTGACCCTCTGGCAGAGCAACGGTGAGGTCCCCCTCGGGCAGTAAGGACAGGGGCCACAATAACAGTCACCCTCCGTCGTTTCAGATCTCTGGTAATCGGTACAGCAGCACCCGCATTCAAAGACATCGAACCCGTGGTAATCGGTACGACCGCGCCCGCATTCTGAGACATCAAGTCCGCGGTAATCGGTACAGTAGCACCCGCATTCTGAGACATCCCATCCATATCAAGAGACACTGCACCACCCATTTCCATTGGATCAATTGTAGGCTGGGCGTCATCAACTTGGCGGATCCCGTTTTGAGCAGTTGTCGTCGCCACATCCTTTGCCCAACTCCACTGTTTGAAAAGAGAGAGCTGAACCGCACTCGGCATCTGAGCTGTCCTGAGTGCTTTCCGCCCCGTCAAGTACACGCTCTGAAAAAAAAACTGTGGCCAACTCTCGGTGTCACGTTTCCGTCTCCATACCATCTTCGAAAGTAAGCGGCCTTCAAACGCATGAATCGATTCAATAGCATTTTTGTCAGCTGTCATCCCTTCCACTGCAAACAATAATCGGCTTCTTACACGTGAGTCGTATCGCAGCAATCTTTTCTTCAACTTAATACCCTGGCACATGTAATACTTCTTATCTTGCCAAAACGCCTTTTGAGCGAGAGAAATCCGATGATTCAAGTCCTCATGTTGTCGCATGCTGTTTTCAAGAATCGTGCCAAGTATTTCCAAACGATCTGTCTGCTGCAACGTTATAGTCACTCTCTGACGCTTGTCCTGGGAATTCGGCAACGCAAAAGAGACATCCAAACTCTCAGTCCCAGGCTCATCATAGCCAAAGCGAATAAACTGCAAGCTACTCGGTTTCCATCTGTACTTTCTGTGATAAAGTGGGACACTGATCTCCGCAATCATGGTCGTCAACTCGCTCTGATCTCTGGCACACAACAGAACATTGTCGGCCCAAATCGCATGTGTAAGATGACGAGTCCCTGCCTGCTGCGTCAACTGCACTCCCATCCCCCGCTCCTGCCAACTCAAGACGACAGAACGGAACATGAGCACACTCTCACACAGCCAAAAGAGCGGAGCCTCAACACTACCTGTGCGGATACAACTATCCCAAGCTATGTCCGAGACGTCCACCTGCTGGAAGGATAAATCGGCCCTGTTCTCAGCTAGGCCCTCCATGAGCGCATAACTAAGTTCAGGTGGAAACCTCAACTCCTCCAGGCAGTCAGCAACGTCGGCCACCTGTACGTCATCAAAAGCACGATACACGTCTAAGCTCGCCGTGTGCATACAATATGACTTCCCCCATTCCGTCGCGTGCTGAGCAACTCTCTTCAAACCACCTGTAATCTCGTGTGTCCGTCTTCCAGCAACAAACCCGAAGAGCATGACCTCGGGGGCAACACTCCGTTTGAGATGGTCCACGGCCAACAAGGTGAGACATGACATATACCATTTTGACAGGCAAGATAATAATGATAAAGCTCGTGCGCCATTGACTTCGCAAGTCTTCACAGACTTCGGCATCAGCTGTATACATATATGGCGCCATGCTGTGGGTGTGCAATACTCGCGCATAAACAGCTGCTGAAAGCACCGCAAGACTTTAAGGCAACCTGACCAAGGGATGTGCTTAAGCATGGAGACGCTGATGTTGTCCTTACCTACGGCCTTTCCTGAACGAAGACGAGACCTAGCACGCATGAGCAGGCCGATATCGATAGGCTGGTACTCCTGCATATTCACCTCCTGCAACCTCTTCCTCATCTCCTCCAGCTTACTGTTTGTGCGTGCACGCTCATGTTCATCAGTGTACATGGCCAAACCGTGCGCTCTGAGGGCCTTCTCCCACTTAGACTTGTCCCAAGTGTGCACTCCCTCAACTTTGAGCGTCTTAAGGTATGTTCGATGCTGTAGACCTGGACGGAACTCATACTCCAAGATATTCCTCCCATGCTTCCTCCTCTCATATCTGTACCTCCTCCTCGCCTTCTTGAACTCCTCCTCCGTGTATTCACCCTTATTTCTCTTCCTCCTCATCTCAAGTGCAGCCTCCCGAGCGGCAACATACTGCTCAGAAACTTTCGGGGTGAGGTCGGCTTTGGTGGGGACCTCGCCGATTTCCTCACAAGGCTGTCGAATCTTGTCACCTAGCTCCGTGGGCGAGAGACCCGTATGTCCACTCCAATCGGTCTGTTCTGTCTGGCTGTTGCCAGACACCAGGGCTGCATCAACCGCATAGCGCAAAAGAGGTACACGATGAGACTGAACGTGCCAACGTGTGTTGCGGACAGGATTGGGACGCACAACTCGACGAGGCAAGACACGAGCAGGGATACGCAAGTGTAACAGACCATGATCACTCCAAAAGCTCGAGGCCGAGCTCCCAGACATATGTGCTGCCCCCGGCTGTGGCCACAAGACGGAGACCTCAGGAGCTCCCCAAGACGAAGGTACACCTATGTAGTCGTAGACGTGAGAGTACTGCTGTTCTTGAGGTAGGTGCCTGTAGTGAGCCCATTTAGCAGAGCGCCAGGTAGGGAGCCTCGTAGGGTTGAAGGTGTTGGCCAACTGGAGGCCCAGGGTGCCAATAGTGAAAGTAAGAGCCTCACTGAGTTCCAAAGCAAACTCCTTAGATCGCCTCTGAAATCCGCCATCCCTCGTACGAGGGACAATAGGCACACCTACAACACTAGGACCCGAGACAGCCTGAGACATGTGGAAAACCTGAGGCTCGACCTCTACATTAGCATCAGTTCCTAAAACAACATCCTGAATTCGAAACTGCTTTTTCAATCTGGCAACATTGAGCGCTGCATCCCTCAGCACTTCTTGGTATACACTAAGCGTACGCAAAAACTGCTCACGAGACTTTCCATGCAAATACTTATGGGGCAAGTAAAGAGAGAGAAAGATGGCATTAGAGCAAACAACGGCAACCCAACGGTCGCCTCTGGCCTCGCGTTGGAAATCATCCTTCCAAACACCTCGGAGGCCCACGCAAGCTCGCTCACAAGAGGAGCGCCAAAGATTCCAACCGTGTTCCTCAGCAACACGATCGGAGACAAACTGGCACTCTTGAAGGAGAATCACATTGCTTGAATTGAAGACCTGGGCGAAAATCTCGTGGCATTGTGCCATCCCTAGCAATCGAACGTTCCAGCTGAAAATTGAGCGATCAACCTCAGCCAATTGTTCGTGCCACTTGCCAGGGCACCGTCAACTCATGAGATCACCTTTGAAATCCCCCAGTTTGAAGTTTGGATCGACTTCCTTGATCATACCCTCATCAATCTTCCAACCCACAGCACGATCAGGCTTCCATGAGGCAACACACTCTCCCTTTTGCAGCTGCTGCTCGGACGGGTAAGCCCATAGAAACGTGGCTGGGGGTCCATATTTTTCCACCTTTACAAAGGCGCTGGCACACGAACGATGTTTATAAAAATAGGGCCTTGAATTTGCCAGCAGCTTTGATGTGCGGTTCTTGCCACGGAGAGGCCTCCACCGTAACCGTGATCCTTTCATCACAGATGTGGTTATACGTGGTCGCGTCGTGTGGATCCTCAAAGATAGCTTTCTGCTCGAAACATTGAATGAACGCTTTGCGAAAATCCCACATCATATCCTTCGTCGCCGTGGCTTTGAAGCATATCTTGAGCTGATAACATCCCATGGGGTTCTTACTGTTCTCACCATTCGTTTTTGTCATCCACGTGCGCCAAGCAATTCGCTTTTTGAAACAGAGTCGCAAGGAGGCGCTGGGCCACCGCTCCAGGGAGTAAAGCCTTGGATCTTTTATGAAGCTCTTCTGACGCTGTGCGTGCCCATCCTTTTATAGTTATCATCGTTGGTTGAAAGGTTGGCCTCGGACCCTTGAAGCCAAACTCCCCACGAGTACCCTGGAACTGGAAGCCAGGATTCCCCGACCCAGTCCCACGTGATGAAGCAACTGTTGAGGCATCAGCATTCGTTTTACTTTGGAGGGCTTCTAACTGTCTCTGCTGTGACTGCACCTGTGAATTGAGGCGCTGCAAATCGGTACTGTGTTCTTCCAACTTCATTTTGATCGGCGCAACTTCACCTTGCATGATAGACTGAAAATTCTCCTTTTGCGTGGCAAACTTCGAATCGAGCAGCTGCGAGAGTGCCGCCAACTGAGGATTCAGCTGCTGTTGTTGTTGTTGTTGAATCAATGCCTGCTCACGCTGCTGCCGTGCCAACTCACTCTGACGACGACGTTTAGCATCCTTTTCTTCCTCCGAAAGTCCACCTGCTGCTCCCGCTGCTGCATCCAAGAGCCCTGGCGGTATACCCCCACGGATCTTGCTTTGAAGATCATCCCCTCCCATACCTTCGATGTCATTTCCTCCATAACTGCAATGTGAAAGAGAACGAGGCAAGGAGACAAAGTACAAGTGCAACTGAAGAAATTGCCACAACCAAGTTGAATCTGCTATCTGTAACGCGTCCTGAGTGCACAACAAGATTCAGCTGATTGAAAACTTGAGCCAATACATAATGTGGGAACAAATTCCAGAGAACGACTAGTTTTGCAGCCCGAGCGATTTCAGACCTCTCAAGATGACTCTAACAAAAAAAAAAAAAAAAAAAAAAAATGGCAACCCAGCTCGAGTATCAAACCGAGTTCAGACCTCTGAATGCGACAGACGGACGCGTCTGATGTCTGCGAATCGACTCCTGTGATTACCAGCCCTGCAGTCCTCCTACAACCCTTTATTGCAGAAAACCGACAGCACCTCTCAGCATGACTCGAATAATACAATAGTTTCCCGAACCTAGTGCGAGCAGCAGACCGAGTTCCGAGCTCTGGGTTCGACAGACGAACGCGCCTGATGTCTCCAAATCGATTATGTGACCAGCAGCACTGTAGCAGAAAACTGAGAGCACTTTTCAAGATGACTCGAACAATACGAATCGCGAACCTAGCTCGGGCAGCAGGCCGAGTTCAGAGCTCTCGATTCAACAGACGAACGCGCCTGATGATTGAGCGTCTGCTACGATAACTCGAATAATACGAATAGGTTTGCGGACCTAGGTCGGCTAGCAGACCGAGTTCAGACCTCTGGATTCTACAGGCGAACGCGCCTCATCATTATGAATCGATTAGCTGTGCTTACCAGCTTTGTAGCTGTCCGAAAGCTCGAGTTATCTTCAGAAAACCGCCATCGCGTGTCAAGATGACTTGAAACGGCCGACCCCGCCTGCCTGCTGTTTGGCAGTAAAAGGTACCCGATCGAGCTGAGATCAAGATGGCGAGCGGAAATAAGATAGAATATCACGGGAAAAAATACTAGAGCTCAAACGAATTGTTGAATTTCGAGAACAAAATTTTCAACCGACCAAAAGTCACCAAAAGGACCGTCGAGATTTGTCTTGCCAACTAGCTCTCCAGCGCGCCGGACTGGGCGCCGGCGGTAAACCGTCAACCTCTCTTACCGCCGGGGGACTCGTAGAGCTTCCTTACAATATATGATGTCGAAAATTGCAGAGAACGAAGAGTTTTTTCAGCCCAAGCGATTTCAGACCTCCCGATGCAACAGCCGAACGCGCCTCATGCTTCTGGATCGTTTTCTGTGCGCAAGAGCTCCGTAGCTCTCCTACAGCCCGAGTTACGTGCGAAAATCGACAGCACGAAGATCACTCGAACAATACAAATAGTTTCGCGAATCTAGCTCGAGTATCAGACCGAGTTCAGAGCTCTGAATGCGACAGGCGGACGCGACTGATGTCTCCGAATCGATTCCTGTGATTACCAGCCCTGCAGCCCCCTCACAGCTCGAGTTAAGTGAGAAAAGGGACAGCACCTCTCAAGATGACTCGAAGAATACGAATAACTGAGGGGACCTAGCTCGGGCAGCACACCGAGTTCTAAGTTCTGCATTTGGCAGGCAGAAGCGCCTGATGTCTCCAAATCGATCCCTGTGAGTACGAGCCCTGGCCCCCCTACAGCCCGAGTGAAGTGCAGAAAACTGACAGCACCTCGCAAGATGGCTCGAACAATACGAATAGTTTCCCGAATCTAGCTCGAGCAGCAGACCGAGTTCAGACCTCTAGATGGGACAGACGAACGCGCCTGATGATTAGCAATCGATTTCTGTGACAATGAGCTCTGTAGCTGCCCTACAGCCCGAGTGAAGTGCGGAAAACTGACAGCACCTCTCAGGATGGCTCGAACAATACGAATAGTTTCCCGAACCTAGCTCGAGCAGCAGACCGAGCTCAGACCTCTAGATGGAACAGAGGAACGCGCCTCATGAATAGCAATTGATTTCTGCGACAATGAGCTCTGTAGCTGCTCTACAACTCGAGTTAAGTACAAAATACCGACAACGCGTATCAAGATGACTCGAAACAGCCGATCCCGCCGCGACGCTTTCTTGCAGAAATATTTACCCGATCGAGTTGAGATTAAGAAGGCGAGCGGGAATAAGATCGAATGTGGTCAGAAAAAATACTAGAACTCAAACGAATTGTTGAATTTCGAGAACAAAATTTTCAACCGACCAAAAGTCAGCAAAAGGTCCGTCGAGATTTTTCTTACCAACTAGCTCTCCAGCGCGCCGGAATGACTGGGCGCCGGCGGTAAACCGTCAACATTTCTTACCGCCGAGGAACTCGTAGAGCTTCCTGAGAATATATAATGTGGGAAAAAATGCAGAGATCGAATAGTTTTCAGCCCAAGCTCTCTTACAGCCCGAGTTACGTGCGTAAACAGCACCTCTCAAGATGACTCTAAGAAAACGAATAGTTTGCTTAACCTGGCTCGAGTATCAGACCGAGTTCAGAGCTCTGGATTCGACAGGGGGACGAACCTGATGTCTCCGAATCAATTCCTGCGATTACCAGCCCTGCAGCCCCCCCTACAGCCCGAGTTACGCACGTAAATCGACACCTCTCAGGATGACTCGAACAATACAACAGTTGCAGATCGAGTTCCGAGCTCTAGATTCGACAGGCGAACGCGCCTCATGTCTTCAAATCGATTCATGTGACCACCAGCACTCTGGCCCCACCGCAGTCCGAGTTGAGTGCAGAAAACCGAGAGCGCTTCTCAAGAGACTCAAACAGTACGAATAGTTTCGCGATTGTAGATCGAGCAGCAGACCGAGTTCAGAGTTCTGGATTCAACGCACAAATCCGACTGATGATTTTGAATCGGTTCCTGTAAGTATACCTCTGTAGCTGTCCTATAGCTCGAGTTAAGTACAGAAAACCGAGAGCGTCTGTCAAGATGACCCGAATAATACAAATAGGTTTCCGGACCTAACTCGGCTAGCAGACCGAGTTCAGACTTCTAGATTCAACAGGCGAACGCGCCTTTTCCAATCGATTACCTGTACTTGCCGGCTCTGTAGCTGTCCTGAAGCTCGAGTTATCTTCAGAAAACCGTCATCGCGTGTCAAGATGACTGAAACGGCCGATCCCGCCTGCCTGCTTTTTGGCAGTAAAAGGTACCCGATCGAGCTGAGATCAAGATGGCGAGCGGGAATAAGATCGAATATCATGGGAAAAATATTAAGAGCTCAAACGAATGGTTGAATTTCGAGAACAAAATGTTCAACCGACCAAAAGTCACCAAAAGGTCCGTCGAGATTTTTCTTGCCAACTAGCTCTCCAGCGCCCCGGAATTACTAGAACCGTCGGTAAACCGTCAACCAGTTACCGCCGGCTTCCTCGTAGAGTTCTTTTCTTGCACGGCGCTCCTCGCAGGGAAACTTTGGAGCAAGACTCCCAAAACTCGAAAAATGGTAGCGTCCAAAACCGGGAGAGCGAAGAGAATGGGAGCCGGCGGTGAACCGTCAACCAGGTTGAAATCTCTCACTTGGTAGCGCCCAAAACCCGGAGAGCGAAGCGACTCTTTCGGGACGGAAAATCTTTCCTCGAGAGCGCTGGGAAGCTCCCCTGCAGCGCCGAAGCGCTGCCAGAAACGCTTCCACACGTGCCTGCACGCGTGCAAGCACGCGTGGAAGATTGCCAGAACCTCCCCCGGACCCGTTGCCGGGCCGGGCGAGTTGCTGCGGAGAACGTGGACCGCCGGGGAAGAGCTCCTGGCGGGCACCACCACCGTCCGGCTTCTAATCTTAAACCCTTTAGCTCTAAGCGAGCTCTCCGGGAACAAAGTTCGTCCAACGGACCCAAAGTTCGCACATTGTCCGTCGGGGCCGGGTCGGCCAACTAGCTCTAGCCCGCGCCCGAACTGCGCGCCGGCGGTAAACCGTCAACCTTGGTTACCGCCGGGAGACTCGTAGAGCTTCCTAGCTCGACTTAAGTCGAGAAAACCGACAGCACCTACCAACATTCCGACTTATAGTGACAAAAAAATTTTGACCTCTGAATGCGACAGGCGGATGCGTCTGACATCTGCGGATCGACTCCTGTCATTACCAGCCCTGCAGCCCCCTACAGCCCGAGTTAAGTGCAGAAATCCGACAGGACCTCTCAGGATGACTCGAACAATACAGTAGTTTTGCAGACCTAATTCGGGCAGCAGACCGAGTTCCAAGCTCTGGATTTGACAGGCGGACGCGTCTGATGTCTTGAAATCGATACCTGTAACCACCAGTACTGTAGCCCCCCTCAGCGCGAGTCCAGTGAAGAAAACCGAGAGCACTTCTCAAGATGACTCGACCAATACGAATAGTTTCGCGATTCTAGATCGGGCAGCAGACCGAGTTCAGAGCTCTGAATTCGACAGACAAACGCAACTGATAATTCTGAATTGGTTTCTGTAACTATTAGCTGTGGCTGTCGTATAGCTCGAGTTAAGTACAGAAACCCGAGAGTTCCTGTCAAGATGACTCGAATAATACGAATAGGTTTGGGGTCCTAGCTCGGCTAACAGACCGAGTTCAGACCTCTGGATTCAACAGGCGCACGCGCCTAATCATTCTACATCGATTAGCTGTGCTTACCAGCTCTGTAGCTGTCCTAAAGCTCGAGTTATGTTCAAAAAACCGTCATCGCGTGTCAAGATGACTCAAAACGGCCGATCCCGCCACAGTGCTTTTCGATAGTAATATTCACCCGATCGAGCTGAGATCAAGATGGCGAGCGGGAATAAGATCGAATATCACAGAAAAATACTACAGCTCTAACGAATGTTCAAATTTTGAGAACAAAATTTTCAACCGAGCAAAAGTCAGCAAAAGTTCCGTCGAGATTTCTCTTGCCAACTAGCTCTCCAGCGCGCCGGAATTACTCTTAAGCTTCCAGCAACTAGCTTAGGGAAGCTCCACGAGTCATTCCTCTAGCTCATCGATGCCGAAGAGCTCTACGAGGTACTTGGAAGCACCCAAAACCCGGAAAGCAAAGAGAACCCATACGGGAAAGCTTTCCTGGCGACCTGCGGACGCCCTCGTGAAGCGCTACTGGGGCTCTGGGGGCTCCTCCGCGGGGCTTCTGAAGCGCTGCCACGAAGGCTTCCACGCGTGCCTGCACGCGTGCAGGCTCGCGTGGAAGCTTGCTGGAAGCTCTCCCGGACCCGCTGCGACGTTTTACAGCTCGCTGCGGGGATTCTGGACCCGCGAAGATGGGCTGCTGGCGGGCACCACCACCGTCCGGCTTCAAATCTTAAACCCTCTAGCTCTCAGAGAGCTCTCCGGGAATCACGTTTTATGTTTGCATCAAAAGACGGTTCCATCAAGTAGTTTTGCGAACCTAGCTCAGGTAGCAGACTGGTTTCAGACCACTCGATGCAACAAACGCACGCGCCAAATTATACAATCATTTCATGTGCGTAACAGCTCTGTGACAATTCTGAATTGTGTGCTTAGTAAGGGAAACCGACAGCACTCCTCAAAATCACTCGAAGAATACGAATAGGTTTGCGGACCTCGCTTGAGCACCAAACCGAGTTCAGAGCTCTAGATGGACAGACAAGCGCGCCTCAGAATCGATTCCTGTTAGTGTTAGCTCTGTAGCTATCCTAAACCTCGAGATATGTATAGAAAACGGTCGATGTGTGTCAAGATGACTCGAAACGACCGTCGGTTCCAGCAAGTGTTTTTCCCGGAGAGCTCTCTGAGAGCAAGAAGGCTTAAGATTAGAAGCCGGACGGTGGTGGTGCCCGCCAGCAGCCCATCTTCGCCGGTCCAGAATCCCCGCAGCGAGCTGTAAAACGTCGCAGCGGGTCCGGGAGAGCTTCCGGCAAGCTTCCACGCGAGCCTGCACGCGCGCAGGCACGCGTGGAAGTTTTCCTGGCAGCCCTTCAGAAGCGCTGCGGGGGAACCCTCCAGAGCCCCAGTAGCGCTTCAAGAGAGCGTCCGACAGTCCGCCAGGGCAGATTTCTGGTGCGTTTGCCCTTTGCTCTCCGGGTTTTGGACGCTACCAAGTGATAGTAACATTGCAGCTACACACCTCAGAATTTCACTGGCATCCGCGGCAAAACCCACTACACGTGAGAAAAATACCGGTTCTGAAAACGAATTTTCAAATTTTTGGCAAAGATTGAAAAACTGGGCGCCGGCGGTAAACCGTCAACCTTTCTTACCGCGGGGGGGGGACTCGTAGAGCTTCCTGACAACATGTAATGTCGAAAAAAATTACACCGAAAAAATAATTTTTCAGCCTAAGCAATTTCAGACCTCTCGGACGCAACAGCCGAACACCCCCGACGCTTCTGGATTGTCTTCTGTACGAGCTCTGTAGCTCTACTACAGCCCGAGTTACGTGCGTAAATCGACAGCATCTCTCAAGAGACTTGAACAATACGAATATTTTGGCAAACCTAGCTCGAGTATCAGACCGAGATCAGACCTCTGCATACGCGCCTGATGCCTCTGAATCGATTCCTGTGATTACCAGCCCTGCAGCCCCCCTACAGCCCGAGTTAAGAGCAGGAAACCCACAGCACCTCTCAGGATGACTCGAACAATACGAATAGTTTGGCAAACCCAGCTCTAGCTCGGACAGTAAACCGAGTTCAGAGCTCTGGATTCAACAGCCAACTGCCACTGATGATTCTGAATCAGCTCTGTAGCTGTCCTCTAGCTCGAGTTAACTGAGAAAATTCAGAGCGCCTGTCAAGATGACCCGAACAATACGAATAGGTTTGCGGACCTAGCTCGGCTAGCAGACCGAGTTCAGACCTCTGAGTTGAACAGGCGAACGCGCCTGATCATTCTGAATCGATTAGCTGCGCTTACCAGCTCTGTAACTGTCCTGAAGCTCGAGTTTTCTTGAGAAAACCGACAGCGCGCGACAAGATGACTCGAAGCGGCCGATCCCGCCGGAACGCTTTTTCGCAGTAAAAGGTACCCGACCGACCCGAGATCAAGATGGCGAGCGGGGATGAGATCTCAAACGAATGGTTGACTTTCGAGAACAAAATTTTCAACAGACCAAAAGTCACCAAAAGGTCCGTCGAGATTTTTCTTGCGAACTAGCTCTCCAGCGCCCCGGAACTTGGTAGCGCCCACTGGAACCGGTAAACCGTTAACCTGGTTACCGCCGGGAACTTCGTAGAGCTCTTCTCTTGCGCGGCGATCGTCGCAACGCGGAGAGAAAGCTTCTGGAGCGAGAAAGAAAAAACTCAAAAAATCATGTTTTTCTGCTTTTACTCAACGTCGGTTCCCCAAGTCTTTTGCCGGCGGTAAACCGTCAAGACCTCTCGATGGGACCGACAAACGCGCTCTGTACCTCTTCGAAGTCTTGAGAAAACCGTCAACGCGTGTCAAGATGCTCGAAACGGCCAACAGTTCCCTCAAGTCTTTTGATGGTAATATTGCAGCTATGGACCTGAGAATATCACTGGCAGACGCGGCAGAACCCACTACAGGTGAGAAAAATACCGTTTCCCAAAACGAACTTGAACATTTTGCAGAAAGATTGAAAAACCGACCTAAAGTTACCACATTGTCTCTTTAGGTCGGGTCGGCCAACTAGCTCCAATCTGCGCCCAAATTCCTCTTAGTTCATCTTGCCGAAGAGCTTTACGAGGTACTGGCGCCGACTCTGAACCGTGAACCTGGTCACCGCCGGGAACCTCGTAGAGCTCATTTCACGCGTAAGAGTGCTCGGGGTCAAAAGAGAAAAATTGATTTTTTCGTGTCGACATGAAGATGGTTCCGCCAAGTGTTTTGATAGTCAAAGTGCGCCTACAGAGCTCATACTTTGACAGAGAGGCCCTTATAGTCTTTCACAGGTGCGAAAAAACTGCTTTCTCAACATGAATTATCAAATATCTTTCAAAAAATTGCAAAACCACCCAAAAGTTATCACTTTGTCCGTTCTGGCCGGGTCGACCAACTGGGCGCCGGCGGTACACCGTCAACCTTGGTTACCGCCGGGAGACTCGTAGAGCTTCCTTGCTATATATATGAATAGCATGTGCGCGCGGCAACAATGAATGTATATAGATACATGTATCCCTGTGTTGATTGTCGTCCAAACCGATTGTAGCGATCGAGTACCCTCGTCGAAGTCGCTATCTCTGTAGCTTGCCATCTCTGTAGCTTGCCTACAGCTCGAGTTAAGTTTAAAAAAAAACGAATCACGCAAGCACGCGTAGCACTCATGTGAAGGAGTTTTTCGATCATAACTTCTTCCATGACCAGTTCTGAATGAACACTCTCCCGCCACATGTAGACGCGCATTATCATTCTACATCGATTTGGTGTGCTTGCTATCTCTGTAGCTGGCCTACAGCTCGGGTTAAGTTGAGGAAACCGAATCACGCAAGCACGTTTAGCACTCATGTGAAGAAGTTTTTCGATCATAACTTATTCAATGGCCAGCTCTGAACACTCTCCCGCCACATTTAGACGCGCATCATGATTGTACATCGATTTGGTGTGCTTGCCATCTCTGTGGCTGGCCTACAGCTAGAGTTAAGTTGAAGAAAAAAAGAAAAAGAAGAAGAAGAAAAAAAAAAAAAAAAAAAAAAAAAAAAAAAAAAAAAAAAAAAAAAAAAAAAAAAAAAAAAAAAAAAAAAAAAAAAAAAAACGAATCACGCAAGCACGTGTAGCACTCATGTGAAGAAGTTTTTCGATCATAACTTCTTCAATAGCCAGCTCTGAACACTCTTCCGCCACATGTAGACGCGCATCATCATTCTGAATCGATTTGCTGTGCTTTCCATCCCTGTAGCTTGCCTACAGCTCAAGTTAAGTTGAGAAAACAGAACCACGCAAGCAAGTGTAGCACTCATGTGAAGAAGTTGTTCGATGATAAACTCTTACATAGCCAGCTCTGAACACTCTCCTGCCACATGTAGACGCGCATCATGATTCTGAATCCGAAAGCTGTACTTGTCATCTCTGTACCTTGCCTACAGCCCGAGTTAAGTTCAGAAAACCGACGACACCTGCCAACATGGCACTCAGCAGTCGATCCCGCCATGACGCTTTTCGATAGTAATACCCACCCGATCGAGCTGATATCAAGATGGCGAGCCGCTAAGATCATAGATCACGGGAAAAAATACTAGAGCTCTAACGAATGGTCAACTAGCCTGCCAGCGTTTTCGAATTACTCTTAAGCTTCGCCGCTGCGCTCTCAGGGAAGCTCTACGAGTCACTGGGCGCCGGCGGTAAACCGTCAACCTTGGTTACCGCCGGGAGACTCGTAGAGCTTCCTAGCTCGACTTAAGTTGAGAAAACCGACAGCACCTACCAACATTCCGACTCATAGTGATATTTTTGGACCTCTGAATGCGACAGGCGGACGCGTCTCATGTCTGCGAATCGACTCATGTCATTACCAGCCCTGCAGCCCCCCCTACAGCCCGAGTTAAGTGCAGAAAACTGACAGCACCTCTCAGGATGACTCGAACAATACGTTTCGCAGACCTAATTCGGGCAGCAGACCGAGTTCCGAGCTCTGGATTCGACATACGGACGCGCCTGATATCATCAAATCGATGCCTGTGACCACCAGCACTGTAGCCCACCTCAGCGCGAGTTGAGTGAATAAAACCGAGAGCACTTCTCAAGATGACTCGACTAATACGAATAGTTTCGCAATTCTAGATCGGGCAGCAGACCGAGTTCAGAGCTCTACATTCGACAGACAAACGCAACTGATGATTCTGAATCGGTTCCTGTAAATATCAGCTCTGTAGCTGTCCTACAGCTCGAGTTAAGTACAGAAAACCGAGAGCGTCTATGAAGATGACTCGAATAATACGAATAGGTTTACGAACCTAGCTCGGCTAACAGACCGAGTTCAGACCTCTGGATTCAACAGGCGAACGCGCCTGATCATTCTACACCGATTAGCTGTGCTTACCAGCTCTGTAGCTGTTCTAAAGCTCGAGTTATGTTCAGAAAACCGTCAGCGCGTATCAAGATGACTCGAAACGGCCGATCCCGCCACAGTGCTTTTTGATAGTGATATTCACCCGATCGAGCTGAGATCAAGATGGCGAGCGGGAATAAGATCGAATATCACGGGAAAAATACTAGAGCTCTAACGAATGGTCAGATTTCGAGAACATAATTTTCAACCGAGCCAAAGTTGTGAAAAGTTCAGTCGAGGTTTTTCGAGCCAACTAGCCTCCCAGCGTTTTCGAATTACTGGGCGCCGGCGGTAGACCGTCAACCTTTCTTACCGCCGGGGGACTCGTAGAGCTTCCTGACTATATATAATGTAGAAAATTAATTGCAGAGAACGAATAGTTTTTCAGCCCAAGCGATTTCAGACCTCTCGATGCAACAGCCGAACGCCCCCTGATGCTTCTGGATTGTCTTCTGCACGAGCTCTGTAGCTCTGCTACAGCCCGAGTTACGTGCGCTAATCAACAGCACCTCTGAAGATAACTCACACAAAACGAATAGTTTCCTAAACCCAGCTCGAGTATCAGACCGAGTTCAGGCCTCTGAATGCGACAGGCGGACGCGTCTGATGTCTCCGAATCGATTCCTGTGATTACCAGCCCTGCAGCTCCCCTACAGCCCGAGTTAAGTGCAGAAAACCCACAGCATCTTTCAGGATGACTCGAACAATACGGTAGTTTTGCATACCTAATTCAAGCAGTCTGCGCTGAACTCGGGCTGTGGGGGGCTGCATGGCTGATAATTACTGGAATCGATCCGGGGACATCATGTGCGTCCGTATTCCGAATCCAGAGCTCCGAACTCTGTCTGCTGCCCGAACTAGGTCTGCGAAACTATTCGTATTGTTCGAGTCATCGTGAGAGATGCTGTCGGTTTCCTGCAGTTAACTCGGGCTGTAGGGGGGCTGCAGGGCTGTTAATCACAGGAATCGATTCAGAGACATCAGACGCGCCCGCCTGTCGCATGCAGAGGTCTGAACTCGGTTTGATACTCGAGCTAGGTTTGCCAAACTGTTCGTATTGTTTCAGTCATCTTGAGAGGTGCTGTCGATTTACGCACGTAACTCGGGCTGTAGGACAGCTACAGAGCTCGTGCAGAAGACAACCCAGAAGCATCGGGGGCGTTCGGCTGTTACATTGGAGAGGTCTGAAATTGCTTGGGCTAAATCACTATTTTTTCAATGTAATTTCTTCGAGATTAACTGTTGTCAGGAAGCTCTACGAGTCCCCCGGCGGTAACGAAGGTTGACGGTTCACCGCCGGCGCCCAGTTTGGTCGGTTGAAAATTCTGTTCTCAAAATTTGAACATTCGTTAGAGCTCTAGTATTTTTTTCCCATCTTCGATCTTATTCCCGCTCGCCATCTTGATCTCAGCTCGATCGGGTACCTTTTACTGTCAAAAAGCAGGCAGGCGGGATCGGCCGTTTCGAGTCATCTTGATACGCGCTGTTGGTTTTCTGAACACAACTCGAGCTTCAGGACAGCTACAGGGCCAGTAAGCACAGCTAATCAATGTAGGATGATCAGGCGCGTTCGTCTGTTGAACCCAGGGGCCTGAACTCGGTCTGCTAGCCGAGCTAGTATCGTAAACCTATTCGTATTATTCGAGTCATCTTGACAGACGCTCTCGGTATTTTGTACTCAACTCGAGCTGTAGGGAAGCTACAGAGTTCATAGTCACAGAAATCGATTGGAAGTCATCAGGCGCGTTCGTCTGTTGAATCGAGAGCTCTGAACTCGCCCTGCTGCCCGAGCTAGAATCGCAAAACTATTCGTATTGTTCGAATCATCTGAAGAGATACTGTCGCTTTCTAAACTTAACTCGGACTGTAGGGGGCTACAGTGCTGCTGGGGACAGCAATCGATTTAGAGACATCAGACGCGTCCGCCTGTGGAAGCCAGAGCTCGGAACTCGGTCCGACGGCATCTCTCAAGGTGACTCGAACAATACGAATAGTTTCGCGATTCGGGCAGGAGACCGAGTTCAGAGCTCTGGATTCAACAGATAACGGCCACTGATGATTCTGAATCGGATTCTGAACGTATCAGCTCTGTAGTTGTCCTGTAGCTCGAGACAAGTACAGAAAATCGGGAGCGTATGTCAAGATGACTTCATAATACGAATAGATTCGCGGACCTAGCTCGGCTGGCAGACCAAGTTCCGACCTACGCGCCTGATCATTCTAAATCGATTAGCTGTGCCTACCAGCTCTGTAGCTGTCCCGAAGCTCGAGTTATCATGAGTAAACCGAGAGCGCGTGACAAGATGACTCGAAACGGCCGATTCCGCCCGTGTGCTTTTTGGAAGTAAAGGCTACCCGATCGAGCTCAGATCGAGATGGCGAGCGGGAACGAAACCGAATATCATGGAAAGTAATACTAGAGCTCTGACAACTGTTGAAATTTCGAGAAAAAAGTTTCAACCGACCAAAAATCACCAAAAAGGCCGTCGAGATGTTTCTTGCCAACTAGCTCTCCAGCGCCCCGGAATTACTCTTAAGCTTCCAGCAATAACTTGCTAAGGAAAGCTCCACGAGTTAAGTCAGCCAAAGGGCCGTCGAGATTTTTCTTGCTAACTAGCTTTCCAGCGCCCCGGAACTGAGAGCCGGCGGTAAACCGTCAACCAGGTTACCGCCGCGAGCCTCGTGGAGCTCTTTTCTCGGACGGTGCTGCTCAGAACACGTGACATAAAGTTTTCCCGACATGCGAGCTCAAAACTCGAAAAAATAGTTGTTTTTAGTTATCATCCGACGACGGTTCCGTCAAGTATTTTGATGGTAAGACTACAGCTACATACCTGAGTATTTATAAGCAGGCGCGCAAAAACCCGCTACAGATGCATGAATACCAGTTCTCAAAACGAATGTTTAAATTCCTCCCGAAGTTCGTCTAACCGACCCAAAGTTTGCACATTGTCCGTCGGGGCTGGGTTGGCGAACTGGGAACCGGCGCTAAACCGTCAAATGTTTTTCGGTCGTAAAGAATGGTGGTCCCCCTGGTCTTGAAATCGAAATAATACAGCTAGGGCCCTGAGAATTGCACCATTGAAAGCGCCATCATGGAATAAAAATTGGAATTTGCAAATCGAATTTTAAAATCTATCGCCATCTTCGACTTGTAAGCGTTCAAAACCCGCACAGCGAAGCGAAGCGCGGAACGCCGCACGAAGACCTCTGCCAGGCCGCCTGAAACGATGTGCAGGACGCTGGAAACCTCGCAAGAGACGCTTGCAGGGGCGCTGTTTACGATGCGTGGGGCCCTGCAAAGTGCGCAAGGAAGATTTGCCTTCGAGCCTGGAAGAACTGCCGAAGCTCTTCCGAAGCTCTGCCGAAGCGCTTCGCGCACCCTGGAGCCACGCGTATTGGGAAACGCTAGGAAGCCACGCTCCCGGACCCGCTGTAACCTCCGGCAAGTTCCTGCGGGGATCGTGGACCGGCGGAGGTGGGCGTGTCACCCTCACCACCCACCTCCGGCTTCTTATCTGAAACTGGGCGCTGGCGGTAAACCGTCAACCTTGGTTTCCGCCGGGGAACTCGTAGAGCTTCCAAGCTCGACTTAAGTTGAGAAAACCGAGAGCACCTACCAACATTCTGACCCATAGTGAATATTTTTTGACCTCTGAGTGCGAGAAGCGGACGCGTCTGATCAGACCGAGTTCAGACCTCTCAATGCGACAGGCGGACGCGTCTGATCTCTGCGAATCGACTCATGTGATAACCAGCCCTGCAGCCCCCCTACAGCCCGAGTTAAGTGCAGAAAACCGACAGCATCTCTCAGGATGACTCGAATAATATAATAGTTTCGCAGACCTGTTTCGAGCAGCAGACCAAGTTCTGAGCTCTCGAATCGACCAACGAACGCGCCTGATGCGTGCAAATCGATTTCTATGACCCGCAGCACTGTAGCCCTCCCCCAGCACGAGTTGAGTGCAGAAAATTCAGGGTACTTTCGCGATAATTCGAACAATACCAATAGTTTCGCGAACCTAGCTCGGGCAGCAGGCCGAGTTCATAGCTCTCGATACAATAGACAAACGCGCCCGATAATTCTCAATCGATGTCTGTGACTGTAGGCTCTGTAGCTGCCTACAGCTCGAGTTAAGTACAGAAAATATCGAGAGCGTTTGTCAAGATGACTCGAATAATACAAATAGATTTGCGGACCTAGCTCGGCTAGCAGACCGAGTTCAGACCTATAGATTCGACAGCAAACGCGCCTGATGATTCTGAGTGCGATATGTGTGATTATCAGCTCTGTAGCTGCCCTGCAGCTCGAATCAAGTAGAAAATAGCGACAACGCGTATCAAGTTGACTCGCATAATACGAATAGGTTTGCGGACCTAGCTCGGCTAGCAGACCGAGTTCAGACCTATGAATTCAACAGACGAACGCGCCTGATGATTCTGAGTGCAATAGGCGTGCTTACCAGCACTGTAGCTGCCCTACAGCTCGAGTTCAAGAGAAAATACCGACAACGCGTATCAAGTTGACTCGAATAATACGAATAGGTTTGCGGACCTAGCTCGAATAGCAGACCGAGTTCAGACCTCTGGATTGTACAGGTGAACGCGCCTGATGATTCTGAGTGCGATAGCTGTGCTTACCAGCTCTGTAGCTGTTCTACAGCTCGAGTTAAGTACAAAATACCGACAACGCGTATCAAGATGACTCGAAACGGCCGATCCCGCCAGTGTGCTTTTTGGTCTTCAAAGTTACCCGATCGAGCTGAGATCAAGATGGCGAGCGGGAATAAGATCGAATATCACGGGAAAAAAACTAGAGCACTAACGAATGGTCAAATTTCGAGAACATAATTTTCAACCGACCAAAAGTTGTGAAAACTTCAGTTCTTTTTTTCGAAGCCAACTAGCTCTCCAGCACGCCGGAATTACTCTTAGCTTCCAGCTATAACTAGCTAAGGGAAGCTCTACGAGTTACCCTCTGCTCTCCAAGGAGCTATCCGGAAACTGGGCGCCGGCGGTAAACCGTCAACCTTGGTTACCGCCGGGGAACTCGTAGAGCTTCCAAGGTCGACTTGAGTTGAGAAAACCCAGAGCACCTACCAACGTTCTGACTCATAGTGAATACTTTTGACCTCTGAATGCGACAAGCGGACGCGTCTGATCAGACCGAGTTCAGACCTCTCTTCCGAAGCTCTGCCGAAGCGCTTCGCGCACCCTGGAGCCACGCGTATTGGGAAACGCTAGGAAGCTACGCTCCCGGACACGCTGCAAGTTCCGGCAAGCTGTTGCGACGATCGTGGACCAGCGGAGGTGGGCGTGTCCTCCTCACCACCCACAGCCGGCTTCTTCTCTGAAACCCTTAGCTCTCCAAGGAGCTATCTGGGAAAAAGCAAACCCAGGTCACCACTTGGTAGCGTCCAAAACCCGGAGAGCGAAGAGACCCTTTCGGAACTGGCGCCGGCGGTGAACCGTCAACCTGGTCACCGCCGGGAACCTCGTAGAGCTCCTTTCACTGGTAAGAGTGCAGAGAATCGACACAGAGTGGGGAAATATAGATTTTTCGAAAAACTTCAAATTCGATTTTTTCGATGTTCATATTTGCTCAGTTCCTGGAAGTCAGCTCATACAAAAATGCATCGAGAGAGCTGAGCTGCTGTTAGAGAGAAGTTCATATGCCAGTACTCGGCGTAAAAATCTGCTTTTTGAAAATAAATGGTCAAATATCTTTCAAATTTTTGCAAAACCACCCAAAAGTTGCCACATTGTCCGTTCTGGCCGGGTGGGCCAACTGGGCGCCGGCGGTAAACCGTCAACCTTTCTTACCGCCGGGGGACTCGTAGAGCTTCCTGAAAATATAAAGTGTGGGAAAAAACTCCAAAGAACGACTAGTTTTTCAGCCCAAGCGATTCCAGACCTATCAAGATAACGGTAACAAAAAACAAACAGTTTCGCAACCGAGTTCGGGTATCAAACCGAGTTCAGACCTCTGAATACGACAGGCGGCCGCGTCTGATGTCTGCCAATCCACTCATGTGATTCCCAGCCGTGCAGCCCCCCTACAGCCCGAGTTAAGTGCAGAAAACCGACAGTATCGACTCGAATAATAGAATAGTTTTCCCGATCTAGTTCGAGCAGCAGACCGAGTTCCGAGCTCTGGAATCGATCGACAAACACGCCTGATGTGTGCAAATCGATATATGTGACCCGCAGCACTGTAGCCGGCCCAAACACGAGTTAAGTGCAGAAGACAGAGAGCACTTCTCAAGATCATTCAACAATACGAATAGTTTCGCAAATCTAGCTCGGGCAGCAGGCCGAGTTCAGAGCTCTCGGTTCAGTAGACGAACGCGACTGATGATTCCCCATCGATGTCTGTGACAATGAGCCCTCTAGCTGCCCTACAGCTCGAGTTAAGTACAGAAAACCGAGAGCGTCTGTCAAGATGACTCGAATAATACGAATAGGTTTGCGGACCTAGCTCGGATAGCAGACCGAGTTCAGACCTCTGGATTGAACAGGCGAACGCGCCTGATGATTCTGAGTGCGATAGCTGTGCTTACCAGCACTGTAGCTGCCCTAGACCTCGAGTTAAGCAGAAAATACCGACAACACGTATCAAGTTGACTCGAATAATACGAATAGGTTTGCGGACCTAGCTCGGCTAGCAGACCGAGTTCAGACCTCTGGATTCGACAGGCGAACGCGCCTGATGATTCTGGGTGCGATAGGCGTGCTTACCAGCACTGTAGCTGCCCTACACCTCGAGTTAAGTAGGAAATACCGACAACGCGTATCAAGTTGACTCGAATAATACGAATAGGTTTGCGGACCTAGCTCGAGTAGCAGACCGAGTTCAGACCTCTGGATTGAACAGGCGAACGCGCCTGATGATTCTGAGTGCGATAGCTGTGCTTACCAGCACTGTAGCTGCCCTAGACCTCGAGTTAGCAGAAAAATACCGACAACGCTATCAAGTTGACTGGAATAACACGAATAGGTTTGCGACCCTAGCTCGGGTAGCAGACCGAGTTCGGACCTCTGGATTGAATAGGCGGACGCGCCTGATGATTCTGAGTGCGATAGGTGTGCTTACAGACACTGTGGCTGCCCTACAGCTCGGGTTAAGTACAAAATACCGACAGCGCATATCAAGTTGACTCGAATAATACGAATAGGTTTGCGGACCTAGCTCGGGTAGCAGACCGAGTTCAGACCTCTGGATTGAACAGGCGAACGCGCCTAATGATTCTGAGTGCGATAGCTGTGCTTACCAGCACTGTAGCTGCCCTACAGCTCGACTTAAGTACAAAATACCGACAGCACGTATCAAGATGACTCGAAATGGCCGTTCCCGCCTGCCTGCTTTTTGGCCTTCAAAGTTACCCGATCGAGCTGAGATCAAGATGGCGAGCGGGAATAAGATCGAATATCACGGGAAAAAATACTAGAGCTCTAACGAATGGTCAAATTTCGAGAACAAAATTTTCAACCGACCAAAAGTCACCAAAAGTTCCGTCGAGATTTTTCTTGCCAACTAGCTCTCCAGCTCCCGGAACTGGGCGCCGGCGGTAAACCGTCAACCTGGTTACCGCCGGGGACCTCGTAGAGCTCCTAGCCACGTGTCATAAGTCCATGCATATCTCTGGAATGCGCACGGTGAATTTATTTCCAATAATAGAATGAACACATACATGTATGAGTTTCAAGGCGTCCTCCAGCGCGCGAGAGCGATGCTTCCGTGGCAGCGCACCTGTATGTAGACATGTACAGATGGACAAGCATGCGAAAATAGGATCGACGTCAGCCGGCGCGGCAACGCACCGGGCACGAGCGCGCGCACGCACATACGCGCGCACGCGAATAAATACAATCTCACGCGCGCACGCACTCACAACCACGCGCGCTCACTCACGCACCGGCACCCCTCACGCACACACATGCACACACACGCACGCGCACACACACACACACACACACACGCACACACACACGCACACACACGCACTCAAACACACACACACACACACAAAAAAAAAAAACAAGCACACACACACACACACACACGCGCGCGCGCGCGCGCATACAGACACTAACACAGACACAGACACAGACACACCCACACGCACACGCACACACACACATACACACAGACGCGGCCACACACACACACACGCACACACACACACACACACACATGCCTGCCAGACACACACACACACACACACACACACAAACGCAAACATCTACAGATACAGACGGACCGACGCCTTCGCACTCACAAACCCATCCCCCCGCTGCTCAGCGCTCTCAATCCCCCGCGAAATCCTCGCGCCCCCGCGCACCCCGCCCCCCCCTTCCCGCCGGCGCTCCGGAGGGGGGAGGCACCGCCCCATGTCGGGGCCGGCCCTCCCTCCACTCCAACCACTCCGCCCTCGCGGAGCGCCGGGGGGGAGGGAGGATGGGGAGGGGGGGGAGGGGGGGGGGGGGGCGCGGGCGGCGCCAGCACCGCGCGCGCACACACGCACACAAACGCACACACACACGCTCACACACACACACACAAACAGACAAACGCAGACACAGCCACACACACACACACACGCGCGCCCACACACACCTGCCAGACACGCACACGCACACGCACACACACACACCCACACACACACACGCACACACACACACACACACACACCCGCAATCCACAGACACGGACACACTGACGACGTCGCACTTACACACCGATCCCCACACTGGTTAGCGCTCACCGCCCCCGCGACCCCCCTGCCGCCCCTGCGCGCCCCGCCCCCCCGCTCTTCCCGCCGTCGCTCCGGAGGGGGGAGGCACCGCCCCATGTCGGGGCCGGCCCTCCCTCCACTCCGTCCACTCCGCCCTCGCGGAGCGCCGGAGGAAAGGGCGGAGGGGGAGGAGGGGAGGGGGGCGCAGGCGGCGACAGCACCGTGCGCGCACGCACACACACACGCACACACGCA
>CAUYUJ010021230.1:62500-142587 GCA_963575745.1 Prorocentrum cordatum | reverse complement strand
TTGTTGTTGCTGCTGTTGTTGTTGTTGTTGTTGTTGTTGTGGTTGTGGTTGTGGTTGTTGTTGTTGTTGTTGTTGTGGTTGTTGTTGTTGTTGTTGTTGTGGTTGTTGTTGTTGTTGTTGTTGTTGTTGTTGTTGATTGACACGTGGGCTCCCTCCCAGCAACCGGCAACCAGCAACCGAAGGTTCATTTCAGCACTCCCCTGTCAAGGATCGTGGCCATGGCCTCACAGGGAGCTGCACCGAAGCTTCATTTCAGCACACCCCTCTCGATGATTGTGGCCCTGGCCCCACAGGGAGCTCCACCGAAGCTTCATTTCGACGCACCCCTCTCGAGGATCGTGGCCCTGGCCCCACAAGGAGCTGCACCGAAGCTTCATTTCGGCACACCCCTCTCAAGGTTTGGTGCCGAGGCCCAACAGGGAGCTCCACCGAGGGTTTATTTCGGCACACTCCTCTCGAGGATCGTGGCCCTGGCCCTACAGGGAGCTCCACCGAAGGTTCATTCCAGCACACCCCTCTCGAGGATCGTGGCCTGGGCCCCACAGGGAGCTCCACCGAAGATTTGTTTCGGTACACCCCTCTCGAGGATCGTGGCCCTGGCCCCACAGGGAGCTCCTCCCTCGCTTCATTTCGGTACACCCCTCTCGTGAAATCGTATAGGATCCGAGAACGATCTTATAAGACGCGATAGGGATCCTATAGGATCCCTATCGGATCCTACACGATTTCTATACAATCCCTTTACGATTCCCATAGGATCCTATAGGATCGCATGGGATTCCTACACAATCCCTATAGGAATCCATCGGATCCTCTAGGATCGCATGGGATTCCTACACCCCATACGATTCCTATAGGACTGTTTACGATTCCCATATGATCCCATAGGATCGCATGGGATTCCCATACAAGCCCTATACGATTCATGTAGGATCCTATGGGATTTCTATAGGATCCTATGGGATCGCATGGGATTTCTATACAATCCGTATCGGATCCCCATAGGATCCTATACGATCGCATGGGATTCCTAAGCAATCCCTATACGATTCCCATCGGATCCTATAGGATCGCATGGGATTCCTGCACAATCCTTATAGGATTCCATCGGATCCTATAGGATCGCACGGGATTCCTATACAATCCCCATATGATCCTATAGGATCCTATATGATGGCATGGGATTCGCATACAATCCCTGACTAGGCTTCCTATAGGATCCTGTAGGATCGCATGGGAGTCCGATACAATCCCCATACGATTCTCATAGGATCCTACAGGATCGCATGGGATTCCTATACAATCCCCATCGGATTCATATAGGATCCTTTATGGTGGCATGGGATTTCTATACAATGCCTACACGCTTCCTGTAGGATCCGTCAGGGTCGCATGGGATTTCCATATTATCCCTATACGATTCTTATAGGATCCTACAGGATCGCATGGGATCCAAATAGGATTCCTATATGATCTTATAGGATCATATAGGAGCCGATGGATTCTGGAGCTTCGCTGGTGCAGACATAGAAACATTGCATGCAGGAGGAGTTCACATTCTTAGGCAAGCGAAGTTACAGCGGAGCGAGGAATGGAGCCTGAGGTTGTTGGTTGCTGATTGCCGGGGGGGGAGGGGGGGTTGTTTACCCCCGGGGGGCAAGGTTGCGGGTTGTCCTTTAAGGAGATGCATTGACCAAGTTTCCTGGTGAACGGACAACATGAGCACGTGTCAACCTTGTTGAACTCTCATTCTTGAAGAATAATTATTGTTGATCCCCCCCACCGGTGCACATGGATTTTTTTCGATTGAAGTGCCACCCCGGGGGCTCGCACTTTGTTTTTTCTCAAGAAAGTCTTCCTGCTCAAACTGTGCCCCTGCCCCCCGGGCTACAACAACAACGGCTCCCGCCTGAGACTTCCTCGATTTTTACTCAGGACCCCCGCTCCCGCCTCAGACTTCCGCGCAATTTACTCAGGAAAGGCGCTCCCGTCTGAGACTTCCTCGCAATGTAATCAAGACCCCCGCTCCCGCCTGAGACTTCCGTGCAATTTACGTGGGAACGGCGCTCCCGCCTGAGACTTCTTCGAATTTTACTCAGGACCCCCGCTCCTGCCTGACATTTCCGCGCAATTGACTCAGGAACGGCGCTCCCGCCTGAGACTTCCTTGCAATTTAGTGAGGACCCCCGCTCCCGCCTGAGACTTCCGTGCAATTTGCTCAGGAACGGCGCTCCCGCTTGAGACTTCCTCGCAACTTAGTCAGGGCCCCCGCTTCCGCCCGAGATTTCCTCACAATGTACTCAGGACTGCGCTCTCGCGTGCGACGTCCTCACAAATTATTCTGGAATTGCGTTTCGGCGCTCAGGAACCACGCACGCGCCAAGGACGCCTTCACAACGTGGTATCTTCCCTCTTCCTTCGTCCTTCCCCCTCCCCTTCCTCCCACTCTCCCTCGTTCTTCCCCTCCTCCTCTTGCAGGGCCCGCGCCAATTCCAATGGCGGGCAGAGAGATGTACGCCCCCGAAGGATTGTCCGCCCGTTCCGGTTTGCCCGTACGTCTAAGCCCGCCGGCCCCAGCAAAGAGAAATAATCCCCCCGAAAGGGGTGTGATCGAAGACGAAGAGGGCGGGTATCGAGGGTGTAGGGTATACGTGTTGAATGACTCGCGGGCAAGTAAGAGCGTACAGCCTTAAAATGGTTGTTGTTGTTGTTGTTGTTGTTGTTGTTGTTGTTGTTGTTGTTGTTGAACATTATTTATTCTAAAGAATAATTATTGTTGGGACCCCTGGTGCGCGGCCCCCCCGCCGCGCCTAGGCCGCAGCCTCATTTTCATAATTTTCGTGAGGAAGTCTCAGGCAAAACGATGTGTCCAGATCCGGTTGTGTTGTTACGATCGGTTTTCCCTTGCAAAAAATAAGCTAAAGTGGACATTTCTTGTTCTAACATAACCAAACTTCAAGAATCCCTTGCAAAAAATAAGGTAAAGTGGACATTCGCGCGCGCAAGACGAAATCCTTCCAAAACCTTAGTGTTCGTAGCGATTTTAACATAAAAACATAAAAAAAAACCAATGGTTTTTCAAAAAAAAAGGGTCAAAATTTCATCCCGCGCGCTCTTGCGGATTTGTAGGAAACCCAACACTTTTTAAACATTTCTGTCAAACGGGCTTTTGCGAACCACTTTTTCACGTGCTTCGAACTTCTCCAACAACGGTTGCGCACCTGTTAGGGCCATCATCCCTGTCAAATAATACCATGCGGGGCACATTCGTTTTTTCTTCGCGCGCGCACGCCGAAATCTTCAAAAACCATTGGGTTTCTTAGGAATTTTAGCACCGCGCAACATAAAATCATACGAATCGCACCGTAGGTTGTCGAACGACATCTGTGCGAATTTTCAAAATTTCCACCCGCGCGCGCTGTCCGAATCTTACAAAACCAATGGTTTTTCAACATTTATGTTACATGAAGCTAGCTAAGCTAACGTCCAGAAAATGTTACCACAACAAGTCACTGTACCCATGCGCCAGTGTAGTAGCCACGGTCGTCCGCAGGCCACGAAGTGAAGTGTCCGAACGTCATAGGGCGGGAAGCTGGGTGTGGGTGGTGGCGAAGAGTCGTTTGGAAATTTGGTAGAGCTTGAACCGGCCCCCCCACAAAGTGGGGGTATTGCCCGCCTCCTATGAAAACCCTGGCACTGGTGAGAACGGAGTGTCCCCACGTGCTAGTAATTGTTGTGTTGTTGTTGTTGTTGTTGTTGTTGTTGTTGTTGTTGTTGTTGTTGTTGAACATTATTACTTCTAAAGAATAATTATTGTTGGGGCCCCTGGTGCACGACCCCCCCGCCGCGCCTAGGCCGCAGCCTCATTTTCATCATTTTCGTGAGGAAGTCTCAGGCAAAACGGGGGAGTCCGGATCCGGTTGTGTTGTTACGATCGGTTTTCCCTTGCAAAAAATAAGCTAAAGTGGACATTTCTTGTTCTAACATAACCAAACTTCAAGAATCCCTTGCAAAAAATAAGGTAAAGTGGACATTCGCGCGCGCAAGACGAAATCCTTCCAAAACCTTAGTTTTCGTAGCGATTTTAACATAAAAACATCAAAAAACCAATGGTTTTTCAAAAAAAATGTCAAAATTTCATCCCGCGCGCTCTTGCGGATTCGTAGGAAACCCAACACTTTTTAATCATTTCTGTCAAACGGGCTTTTGCGAGCAACTTTTTCGAACTTCTGCAACAACGGTTGCGCACCTGCCAGGGCCATCATCCCTGTCAAATAATACCATGCGGGACACATTCGTTTTTTCTTCGCGCGCGCACGCCGTCGTCGTCGGCCGCGGGGCCCTGAATAGTAGCCACGGTCGTCCGCATGCCACGAAGTGAAGTGTCCGAACGTCATAGGGCGGGAAGCTGGGTGTGGGTGGTGGCGAAGAGTCGTTTGGAAATTTGGTAGAGCTTGAACCGGCCCCCCCACAAAGTGGGGGTATTGCCCGCCTCCTATGAAAACCCTGGCACTGGTGAGAACGGAGTGTCCCCACGTGCTAGTAATTGTTGTTGTTGTTGTTGTTGTTGTTGTTGTTGTTGTTGTTGTTGTTGTTGTTGTTGTTGTTGTTGTTGTTGTTGTTGTTGAACTCTCATTTCTGAAGAATAATTATTGTTGATCCCCCCTGTCCGGTGCCCATTGTTTTTTTCAATTGAAGTGCTTCCTCCGGGGCTCGCACCCTGTTTTTTGACAGGGAAAGCCTTGCGGATCAGATTGCGTTGTTGGGCCCCGGACTACAACAACAACGGCTCCCGCTTGAGACTTCCTCACAATTTACTCAGGACCCCCTCTCCCGCCTGAGGCTTCCTCAAAATTTACTCCTGAAGGGCGCTCCCGCGTCAGACTTTTTCGCATTTTGCTCAGAAGCGGCGCTCCCGCTTGAGACTTCCTTAATCAGGACCCCTGCTCCCGCCCGAGACTTCCTCATAATTTACTAAGGAATGGCGCTCTCGCTTAGGACTTCCTTGCAATTTATTGCAGCATCGCGTTCTCGACGCTCAGGAACCACGCTCGCGCCAAGGACGCCCTCGCAATTTACTTAGGAATCGCGCTCTCGCTTAATACTTCCTCGCAATTTGCGCAAAAATCCCGTTTGAATGTCCCGCCCGCCCGACCCGCCCGTCAGGGTCCGCCCGCCCGACCGGCGCTCCCGCCTGAGACGTCCCACAATGTATTCGGGACTCCCGCTCCCGCCCAACTCTTCCTTGAGGAATACGCCCTCGCCTAGGACTTCCTCGAACGTTCACACTCTTACCCTCCTGCCCCTTCCTCCCCATCCAACCTCCCTCCTCCCTCCCCTCTCCCTCATATCCACCCTCCTCCTCCCTCTTCCTCTCTCCCCTCACCCTCCTCCCATAACCCTCCTCCCTCCTCTCTTCGCCCTCCCCTCTCCAGCCTCCTCCTTCCTCCCTCCTCTGTCTCTCTATCTCCAATCGTCCCCCCCCCCCCCCTCCTCGCCCCCTCTCTCCTGGCGTGTTCCCCTTTAGCCTCGTCCCTCCCCCTCCCTTCCTCCCACTCTCCCTCGTTCTCCCTCTTCCTCTTCTTGCAGGGCCCGCGCTAAGTCCAATGGTGGGCAAAGAGATGCGTGCCCCATCCTCCGAATAATTCCCCGCCCGTTCACGCCCGCTTGTCTAAGCCCGCCCGCCCCCGCAAAAAGAAATAGTCCCCCCAGAAGGGGGTACGCTCGAAGACGAAGGGGGCGGGTATCGAGGGCGTGGGTATACACGTTGCATGGCACGCGGGCAAGTAAGAGCGAACAATCTTAACATTATTGTTGTTGTTGTTGTTGTTGTTGTTGTTGTTGTTGTTGTTGTTGTTGTTGTTGTTGTTGTTGTTGTTGTTGTTATTGTTGTTGTTGTTGTTGTTGTTGTTGTCGTTGTTGTTGTTGTTGTCGTTGTCGTTGTCGTTGTTGTTGTTGTTGTTGTTGTTTTTGTTGAACTTTCATGTCTGAAGAATAATCGTTGTTGATCCCCCCACCGGTGCATGTTGCTTTTCTCAGTCAAAGTGTGCCCCTTGACGCTCGCACCTTATTTTTCCTCAGGGGAAGTCTTGGTGCTCAAACTGGGCCCCTGGCCCTCCAGATTACAACAACAACAACGTCTCCCGCTTGGGAGTTCCTCCGAATTTACTCAGCACCCCTGCTCCTGAGACTTCCTCACAGTTTACTCAGGATCGGTGCTCCCGCTTTGTGATTTGCTCGCAATTTAGTCAGGGCCCCCGCTCCCATCTGAGACTTCCTGACAATTTACTCAGGAACGGCGCTCCCGCTTGAGACTTCCTCGCAATTGAATCAAGACTTCTTCGCAATTTAATCATGAGCCCCGCTCCCGCTGGAGAACCCTTCACATTTTATTCAGGCATTGCGCTCTCGCCTGTGACTTCCATGCAATTTATTCAGAAATCGCGCTTTCGACGCTCAGGAAACACGCTGCGCCAAGGACGCCGTTTCAATTTACTTAGTAATCGCGCTCTCGCCATGCTCAGGCATCCCGCTTGAATGTCCCACCCGCCCGACCCGCCGGTCAGGGGATCGCCCGCCCGTCGTGGGCTCCCGCCCGAGGCTTCTTTCAGGAACGGCGCTTTCGCCTAGGACTTCCTCGAACGTTCACGCTCTTACTTTCCTGCTCCTCCTCCCTCTCCCTCGTCCCTCCTCCCTCCTCTCCTCCCTTCTGTCTCCCTCCTCTCTTCCCTCATCCTTATGCCTCTCTGCCCTATCCCCTCTCCCTCCTCTCCCCCCTCCCTTCTCCCTCCCTCTCTCTCTCTCTCCCCCCTCTCTCTCTCTTTCTCTACCTCTCTTTCATGTCTCTCTCTCAGTGCCTCTAATCAACCGCCCCCCTCTTCGCTCCTTTTCTCCTGGCGTTTTCCCTCTTCCTTCGTCCCTTCCCCTCCCTTCCTCCCGCTCTCCCTCGTTCTCCCCCTCCTCATTGTGCAGGGCCCACACCAATTCCAATGGCGGGCCCATGTACGCCCACGAAGGATTGTCCGCCCGTTCAAGTTTGCCCGCCTGTCTAAGCCCGCCGCCCCCCGTAAAGATATTTAATCCACCCAAACGGGGTATGATCGAAGACAAAAAAGGGCGGGTATCGAGGGTGTGGGGAACTCGTTTTGAATGGCACGTGGGCAAGTAAGAGCGAACAGTCTTATAATGATTGTTGTTGTTGTTGTTGTTGTCGTCGTCGTCGTCGTCGTCGTCGTCGTCGTCGTCGTCGTCGTCGTCGTCGTCGCTGTTGTTGTTGCTGCTGCTGCTGCTGCTGCTGTTCTTGTTGTTCTTGTTGTTGAATATTCATTGAAAAAGGAAAATTGTGGTTGGTCAGCGGAAGCGGTTCCGCGCACTCTCGCCTCGACTCGGGCTACATTTTCTCCGAAAACGAGGCTCCCGCTCGAGCGTGAGCTTGAGCCTATATGTGGGCCCTTGGAGGCCCAGCTACGACAGCAACGGCTTCCGCTCGATGCGTCCTCACAATTTACCTCGAGACACCCTGGCCACAGAGGCCCCCGAACTCAGGAACGGCGCTGTTGCCCGAGACTTCCTCGCAATTCAATTAAGTTGGCGGAGGCCCAGCCACGACGACGAGGGCTCCTGCTCGATACATCCTCACGATTTACTCCGAGAGCCCCTGGCCAAAAAGGCCCCCGAACTCAGGAACGGCGCTCTTGCTCGAGATTGTCCCGTAATTCAGGCAAGTTTGTGGGGGCCCGGACACGGCGACAAGGGCTCCCGTTCGATATTTCCCCGTAAGTATTCCGAGAGCCCTTTGCCAGAGAGGCCACCGAACTCAGGAACGCTGCTTTCGCTCGAGACATCTTCACACTTCACTCAGTTGCCGACAAGGAAGAGATTCTCCCCGAAAGGGGGTGCAATCGAAGACGAAGTGGGCGGGTATCGAGGGTTGGGGTATACGGAATGCAAGACACGCGTGCCACTAAGTGCGAGCAGTCTTAAAATGATTGTTGTCGTTGTTGCTGTTGTCGTTGTTGCTGTTGTTGTTATTGTCGTTGTCATTGTCGTTGTCGTGGTCGTTGTCGTTGTCGTTGTTGTGGTTATTGTTGTTGTTGTTGTTGTTGTTGTTGTTGTGGTTGTTGTTGTCGGTGTTGTTGATGCTCAGCCGTCCTTGTGGTTTGGGCCCTCGTTTTGATAAGGCACGTGATTCTCCGTCGCCTCCCTCTGTCCTGCTTACTGTTTTCTCCTCATATTAACTCCTCTGTTTTCTTGTGGTGATGTTCCAACCTACTGCAGCCTTGACCACAAGAAAGAATTTCGAGCACCAAGAAAATACCGAATCTGGAGGGTTTTCACGTGTCGGGCCCTGGGAGGCGATACTCGTTCGACATTGTTTCGATAGTTTTCTGGGTGTTCGAAATTATTTCTGGGATGTGGTCCTTAAGTATGATGGGAGCAACAAAATCATCGTCTACCCTTTTCTTCTGACTTTTGGTTTACTTGCCTCTGTTGACTTTTCCTCGGTGTTGTGCGCTTTTCTTTGGGTGCTGCCAAACTTACACTTGTCGCCACTGTCCGGCGCCCCTCGGGGGTCAAGGGGAGTCCTCGCCACATGCAGATCCAAACTATGACATCGCCTTCCTTGAGAAGGTAAAAGCGCGCAGCACAGGCACTGTTTCACGGGTTGACAGGTTGACGGGTTGGCAGGTTTGACGCATTGGCGGGTGCACGGGAATCTGTGGGCACGTCAGTTTTTCAGCCGTTGGGCATCCGCAGGAGTCTTCAACCCCTGGAGGTGGCAATCGTCTCGGGTGTGGCGAGCACGGCAGCGTGAGGCCTTCTCCTTCTTCCCTTCCTCCGCACCGTCGGCACTGTCCTCCTCTTGCTCGACCACCCCTTCCGCCGTCCTCCTCCCGGTCCTTCGCCTGCTCGTGCTCCCTCCCGTCCTCCTACTCGGCCTCCCTCCCCCTCCCCCTCCCCCCCCTCCCCCTCCCCCGCCCCGCCCCGCCCAGCCCCGCCCCGCCCCTCCCCTCCCCTCGTCCGCGGAGGTGCGGCGGAGACTCGATGTCGGTCGTCCCCGAAGCTGGCCACCCCCCCGCTGCCTGCGCGCCTCCTCGGGGAGGCCGCCCTGCGCGGGGCAGCGCGGGTCGGCGCCCGACGGGCCACCCTGTGCTGCCAGCGAGGCCCAGCTGCAGAAGCAGCGCGCCGAGCTCGTCGACCCCCAGATGTCATCTCGGCCTGGGGCTCCAGTGCGACGTCTTGTCTTGTCTTGTCACGTCTTGTCGTGTCTTGTCGCGTCTTGTGCTGTCCTGTCTTGCCGTGTCTTGCCTTGTCTCATCGTGCCTTGCCGCGTCTTGTCTTGTCTTGTCTTGCGTCTTGTCTTGCTTTGTGCTGTCTTGTCTGCTCCTGCTCGTCCTCCCCATGCGCCTCCCCTCCTCCTCGCCCTCCCTGCCGCTCCTCGCCCTGCTTCCTCCCCCCCCTCTCTGTCCTTCTACAGTTACGTCATGTGAATACTACTCTCCTCTCGCCCCTGGTGACGTCCGGGGCATGTTCGGCCCCCCTCCGCGTATGTTTTTTTACGCAGGATTCCCCGGAGTTGGGTTTTCGCATGGTTTCAAAATGCTGCTCTTGCTGAAGCGCTGGCTTAATTTTCGGGCTACCGCTCGTTCCGAATCGTGCTCCCGCTGCAACGCTGGCCTCATTTCCGCGCTTCCGCTCGTTCCGAATCGTGCTCCCGCTGCAGCAGCTGGCGTCATTATTTCCAGCGCCATGTCACTGCATTTAAAACATGCCCCCCATAAACAACCAGCGGAAGTGATTACACATTCGGTGCCAATTCTTTGTTTGTTTGGACCGCAGAAGCCCCCCCCACTTTGAGGCGTCGCCACGTCATGCTATGTCAGGATACGCTTTGATCTTCAACGCCATGCTATGTCATGTAATGCTATGCTCTGCTACGACATCTGGCTGTGCGAATCGAGAGGAGATCTACGCCATGGTCAGGGGAGGGAGGGAGGGTTGGGACGTCAGATATGACGCGAGCGCACCTAGCTTGCCCCTCCCCCCTCCTCGTCCTCCCCTGCCCTCCCAGCAGCCCGTGGCGCAGGACGAAGAGCAACGACAGCTGGGCCGCCACCTGGGGCCGCCCCCCCCCGCGCCCTCCCCTCGCTGGGGCGAGTAGAGGGAGAGCGAGAGAGCGCAAGAGGGAGGGAGAGAGGGAGAGAGGGAGAGGGCTTCCGCCGCCGCTGCCGGGGGCTCACGTCCCCGAGCTCGCGACGCGAGGAGACGGCAGGTCCTGCCGGGGGCGGCCGAGAGCGGGGTGATGACGGAGGGGGGCGGGCCCGCGGCATCTCTCTGGATCCCACGCCCTCCTCCTCTCGCTTCGATGCGCCCCCTCCCCTTCTCCCTCCTCCGCGCACGTGCCTCGGGCCCCGACGCGCAAGGCCCAGAGAATCCGGCTGCTCTCTTTTTTTTGTCCGACGCGTCGGCCCAGGAGGGCTGGGCCCCTCCCCTGGGGCCCTCCTCCTCCTCCTCCTCCTCCTCCTCCTCCTCCTCCTCCTCCTCCTCCTCCTCCTCCTCCTCCCCCTGGGGCCCCTTCCTCCTCCCGCGCCGCTCTTTGACGCCCGGCGAGGGCCCCCAGAGAGGCCGAAGACGACCCAGACCCCGCCGCTCCGCTCCTGGCCGGAGCGCCGGCTCTCCGGGCCCACCCCTCCTCCTCTCCTCCCTCCTCCTCCTCCTCCTCCCTCCTCCCTCCTCCTCCTCCTCCTCCTCCCCTCCTCCTCCTCCTCCTCCTCCTCCTCCTCTTCCTCCTCCTCCTCCTCCTCCTCCTCCTCCTCCTCCTGTCGACGCGCCGAAACAGAGAACGCTCACCAACCCTTCCCCTCGCTCCTGGCAGCCTGCTGCCGGGCCCGATGGCACGCTCCGCGCTGCTCGTGGCCCTCGCCGGTGCCCTCGGCGCGGGGGGCGCTCCCGCGCCCCGCCTGCGTGGGCCGCCCCCGCCCGCGGAGGGGAGGCGCCCCTGGGCGGCGTGCTCTCTCTCCCTGGCCCGCACCAGGGAGGAGGAGGAGGAGGAGGAGGAGGAGGAGGAGGAGGAGGAGGAGGAGAGGAGGAGGAGGAGGAGGAGGAGGAGGAGGAGGAGGAGGAGGAGGAGGAGGAGGAGGAGGAGGAGGGAGGAGGAGGAGGAGGAGGAGGAGGAGGAGGAGGAGGAGGAGGTGCCCCCTGGCCCAGGCTTGTGATGTTCCAGCCTACCTTGACCACCAGGAAGAGTTTCGAGCACCAAGAACAGCATTCCTAAGTTTGAAGGTTTTCACGTGTCGGGCCCTGGGAGGCGATACCCGTGCGACACTGGTTCGGTACTTTTCGGGGTGCTCGAAATTACTTCTGGGATGTAGTCCCTAAATACGGTGGGAGCAACATAAGCCCAGGCTTGGCGTCGGCCGCCGCCAGCGTCGCCGCCGCCGTCGCCCGAGGCCAGTGGGCCCCGAGGAGGGTGTGGCGGCGGCAGCGGCAGGGCTGAAGCGTGCCCAGAGTCCGGCAAGGTGTGGGTGTGCAAGGCCCACCTGCCTGGCTGATCCGAAGAGGAAAAAGCGCCGTAAACGCAAACTGTTGGCGCTCCGCGCGGATTTCTTGGATCCGCGCTGGGCTGCCCCCCCCCCCCTCCGGCGGCGCCTCCGGCGCCGCCCCTGGCGCGCTCCGCGCGTCGGGGAGGGGCGTCCCGCGCAGATTGAAGCCGCGCGGAGCTATGGCGTTTTTGCTCCTTTTACTGATGCTCTGGGGGGAGGGGCCTGTGCTCAGGGGGGGAGATGTCGGTGGCGTCCAAGAGGGGGATGATGAGTAGGGGGGTGGATCTCATGGCTGGGGCCATGATATCTCTCCTGATTTCATGCCTCCCTCTCTCTCTCAACACGTCCACTGGACCCCCCCGTCCGCGTTCTTGGACTCCCCCCTGTTGGACACCCCCGAAGATGGGGCCAGAGTAGACAAGATTGGAGGATCGCATTGGCGATGCATTGGCGACGCGGCGCGATTCTCCAACCTGATCTGCTCGGACCCCATTTGGGAGGCCTCCAGGAGGGTGCTTCGAGAGTGGGAGGAGTGCTGCTGCAGAGCGGCAGCGGAGGAGGGAAGGCGGGAGGGACGGGGAGGGAGGGGCGAGGAAGGAAGGAGGGAGCAGGGCAGAGGGAGGAGGGAGGCGGGACCCACTCGGGTGCCCCTGGGCTTTTTTTGGGAGGGAGAGAGGGGAGGAGAAGGACGAGGAGGGGGCTGGGTCGGATAGAAAGGAAGAGGACGCGCTGGTGCACAACACGGGGCCCGCCCAGGTCGTGTGGAGCAGGATGGCGTGTTGGGGTGGGCCTTGCGATCTATCTCAGGTGCTGCTTCAACGGGTGCGGCGACGTGAGCTCGTGCGTGACGGACTACTGCACCACGCGAGAGCAGTGCCTGTCGCCTCAGCCGGGCGGCGGCTGCGATGCGTCCCCACCCCACGGCAAGGGAGCGAGGCCCAGCTGGTGCCCAGCTCTCCGGCAGGAGGGCCTCGCCCTGCCGGCCGGAGCAGGCGCCGCGAGGCCCCCGCTCGCTGGCACGCCGGGCGGACTCCAGCGAGCTCCGCGAGGGCCCCCTGGAGAGGGGTACTGGGCAACATTCGAGTGGCACCCGCATGCCGCCTACAGGTCGGGCGACGGGATCTGGACTCGGAGGAGGGGCAGGGAACCGGTGCCGGCACCCTGGCCTCGTCTGAGCTTCCTCTTGGGCCTCCTGGGAGAGGCCCTCGCCGCCGCCGCTCTGGAGTCGCTTCGAGTTCCGGCCAGCACGCACCCCGGGAGAGGCCCGGGGATGTCGCGGCATCGGAGCCCTTGCGGTGCCCCCTCCGCAGGCACAGCCGCCGCCCCTGGCCAGGCCCCCCCTTCTGTCACCACCCACCAAATCACCCCAACCCAACCTGAAGGCTCAGATTTACCCTCGATTTCCAGTGGGGGGGGGTCGGGAAACATCGAAAAAACACATGTGGAACCCTTACCCCCCCCAACCCGAAATCGGGGTCTTCGGGTTGGGTTGGGGTGGTCTGGTAGGTAGTCATTCTGGGGGCCCAGGAGCGGTGCAGACGCCTCCCTGTCCAAGCCAGGGGGGGGGGGTGAGCGCGCCGCTCCCGGGCGCAGGGAGGGGGCCCGGGCAGGGGCGGGGGCCGTGCACAGGCCCCGCCGCCCTCACAGGGCGAGGGGCCAGTGCGCAGACAGTGATGCCAGCTGCTACTGGCGCTGCGGCAGTGGCGCCTACCTCACCGAGGATCAGCGAGCGAAGAACGGTCTAAAATAACCTTTGCCGCCGTCGGGGGCACCCTGCCCCAGGGCGGCTGGAAAGTTTACACCCCTACGGTGCCACCGTAAGGGCATAAACCCTCCAGCCGCCGGGGGGCAGGTGTCCCCGACGGCGAAAAAGGTCATTTTATACCGTTCTTCGCCCGTTAAGAGGAGGCCAGAGGGTGCACTACCGGCGCGTTCCCGCTGGGCCAGGGCTGGTTCGATGCCGTGGGCGACGACTGCCAGACCATTGGCGCCGTCGGCGCGCGCAGCACGGCTGCGGGGGGCATCTTCTTCGGTGTTGAGAAGGTTGCCAGCCTGGAACATATCCCTACCCCTATGCTGGGCACCTCCTCATCACGATGCCAATCTTAGGGATTCCCTTACTAATTTGAGGGCGAATCCCTAAGATTGTCGTCGCCGTTTGGCGTGTCAATCTTAGGGACAGGGATACGTTCGAGGCTCGTACGAAGGGTGGCCCGCTGCAGTCGGATCTCTTCGATGCGGAGGGCCGGCTGTTCTGGCCCGTGCTCGCCCTCTTCGCCAGCGACTACTGCACAGGCCCCTGGCAGGAGTACTACGGCCAAAGCGACTCGTGGGAGCCCAGGAGTCTGAGCGGCGAGACGCCTGGGGCCCAGAGCTTCAAGTCCTACCGTATCTACATGAAGCCTGCCGACGAAGAGGAGGTGGAAGGGACCCTTGGCATCAAGACGGTCTTCTTCCCCTACTTCGACATGGCCCCTTACGACCAAACGATCTGCAAATCGTGCCAAGAAGAGGGCGGCTTGTGCGGCGGCAAGTCGCTGTACACACCGTGGTCCGAGACGCAGGAGTGGCCAGGCTTGGACTGCGTGTCCCCAGACGACCGTGTCAGCTGCTTCACCCCAGGAGATCAGATGTGGTACGCCACCGTCAATGGCAATGGTGGCAGCGGCTATGGCTGTGTCGACTTCGCTGGTTGCACGATCTGCGAAAGCGGCTCAGACCAGAAGTTCTGCGAAGACAATTGCCCACAGTTCGGCTTCAGTCCCAATGACTGGTGCAGAGGCTCACCTATCACGAGCTTATATTCATACCCTTTAGGCAGCTTCTATCCAGCGGCCTGCGGCAAACCCAGCTCCTGTGCCAGCACAGAAGCGTAGCAGGGTTGAGGTTGCGTTTGAGATTCGCTTCAGCTGAACGCCTGCCTGAACTGGCGAGGGTCTTAAGCACCCCCTGCTTGTCCGCAGCCTCGTGTTCCTACTTCCCCCTCCTCCCCTCTCCGCCCCTGCCCTCCCCCCCTCCTTATCGACAGCATGCTGGCTTTTTGGGGGCTTCTTGGAGGCTTCTTTGGGGCCTCTTGGGGGCTTGTTGGGGACCTGTCGGGATCTCGGCCCGTCTTGGGCGCGAGTGGTCTACCGACCTCTTCCGCAGAGGCTCGGTTGAACTACCCTGGGGACGTCCGGGCGAGCATTGGGGCTGTCTTGGACTGTCCTCGGGGGCTCTCGGGCTTTCCGGGGGCCCTCTTGGGGCCATTACGCGTCGCCTTGGAGCCTTCTTGTGGCTCCGTGCAGCTTTCCCGAGGCAATCTGAAACCAAAAAGCTGCGGAAGCAACACATGATAGTCAGGAGGGTTAGACACAGACACACACACCACCGACGATTTCAGCAACCATCGGAGGTGAGGGGGTGAGATCGAAGTGGAACGGAGAGCCCCCCTACGGGGAAATCGGTTTCGGTTTCGTGTTCGTGCGTGCCGTGCGAGCGGGCGAGGCGAAGCTGCGGGGAGGGCGAGAAATATGTCTCCTGTAGCTGAGGCGCGGCCGGACCAAAAGTCTCCCTTCCGGCAACCGGTGCCCCGCGGTGTCCCGCCGGTGTCCCGCTCGGGGGCTGGTGGCGCGCGGTTTCCCGACGGTGTCCCGCCGGTGTCCCGTCGGTGTCCCGATGATGATGATGATGATGATGATGATGATGATGATGATGATGATGATGATGATGATGATGATGATGATGATGATGATGATGATGATGATGATGATGATGATGATGATGATGATGATGTTGATGGAGGTGATGGTGATGGTGATGCTGGTGATGATGATGATGTTGATGATGATGATGATGTTGACGATGATGATGATGATGATGATGATGATGATGATGTTGATGATGGTGATGGTGGTGATGATGATGGTGCCCCGATGATGATGATGATGTTGATGGTGATGATGTTGCTGATGATGATTATGGTGCCCCGATGATGATGTTGCTGATGATGATGATGTTGCTGATGATGATGATAGTGCCCCGATGATGATGATGTTGATGATGATGATGCTGATGATGTTGGCGATGATGGCGATGATGATGATGATGATGATGATGATGATGATGATGACGGAGGTGATGGTGATGGTGATGGTGGTGATGATGATGGTGTCCCGATGATGATGATGATGTTGACGATGCTGATGATGATGATGATGATGATGATGGTGATGATGATGGTGATGGTGATGATGATGATGGTGCCCCGATGATGATGATGTTGATGATGACGATGTTGCTGATGATGATGATGGTGCCCCGATGATGATGATGATGATGATGATGATCCTGATGATGTTGATGATGATCAGATGATTTGATGATGATGATGAGGACGATGATAATGATGATGGTGTCCCGATGATGGTGATGATGATAATGATGAGGTTGATGATGACGCTGTTGATGATGATGGTGATGATGGTGTCCCGATGATGATGATTATGATGATGACGATGAGTATGTCCCGATGATGATGATGATGTTGATGACGAGGATGATGATGAGGTGATGATGATGATTTTGATGATGGTGGCCCAATGATGGTGATGATAATGCTGATGTTGGTGATGATGGTGTCCCGATGATGTTGATGATGATGATGATGGTGACGATGATGGTGACGATAATGATGGTGTTCCCATACTGATGATGCTGATGATGATGATGATGTTGCTAATGATGATGATGGTGTCCCGATGATGATGATAATGATGTTGATGGTGTTGTTCATGATCAGGATGGTGAAATGATGATGATGATGATGATGATGATGATGATGGTGGTGTTCCGATGATGATGATGATTATGATGATGATGATGATGATGATGATGATGATGATGATGGTGTTCCGATGATGACGATGATGATGTTGATGATGATGCTGATGGTGACGATGATGGTCTTCCGATGATGATGGCGATGATGATGTTGATGATGGTGATGAGGTGGTGATGATGTTGGTGTCCCGATGATGCTGATGATGGTGATGATGATGTTGATGACGTTGATGACGATGATGTTGATGATGATGATTAGGACATTGATTGTGATATCGATTGTGATATCGATAGTGAGATCGATAGTTAGACCGATTGTGAGATCGATTGTGAGATCGATAGTGAGATCGATAGTGAGATCGATGGTGAGATCGATTGTGAGATCGATTGTGAGATCGATCGAATGAAATAGATCGAGTGAGATCGATTGTGAGATCGATCGAGTGAGATCGATCGAGCGAGACCGATAGTGAGATCGATAGTGAGATCGATAGTGAGATCGATAGTGAGACCGATGGAGTGAGACGTTGGTTCCTCCCCCCCCGAACCTCCTTATCACCCGAAGGGTGGTCGTATAGGTATGGGAAGATATGGAAAATTATGGGAGATGGAGGGGAAGAATAAAATCCAGAAAGTACGGTGACTCCTGGAAGCTCTAGACGTTTCGCGTAACCCCACCAGCCCATCAAGAAACGATGCCCAGAGGAAGTGCCTCGATTAGGGAAGTGGGCAGCACAGAGGAAGGGTCCCCCAGTGGAGGCCTCTTGGAGCGTCTTGGGGGCCTCTTGGCCGTCCCGGACGCCTCTGAGAGCGTCTTGGGTGCCTCGGAGAGCTTCTTGGGGCCTCTTGGGGGTCTCTTGGGGGCCTCTTGGAGGCCTCTGGGGCGCCTGTTGGGGCCTCCTGGGGCCTCCTGGGCGCCTCTTGGGGCCCTCTTGAAGCGCTCTTGGGAGCCTTGGGAGCGCTCTTGGAGCCCTCTTGGGCCATCTTGGAGTCATCGTGAAGCCTCGGATGGCCATTGGAAGCGAAAAGGCGAGAAAGCCCAAAACATTGATTTTCCGGAGGTTTTGGAAGGATTTTGGCCTCTTCGGGGCCTCCTGGGGGAGCTCTTTGGAAACTTGGAACCGTCGTGAAGCGGTCTTTGGACCTCTGGGAGCATCGTGGGAGCCATCTTGAGGCATCTTGGGATATCTTGAGCCATCTTGGAGGTCATCTTGGGCTCTCCCAGGCGCTCTTGGAGTCATCTGAAGCAGTGCCCCCCCCAGGAGGCCCAAATGTGGCCAAGACCTTAGTCAAATCAATGATTTTGGCAGTCTCGCCGAGGCCTCTTGGAGCGTCTTGGGTGCCTCTGGGGGGCCTCTTGGGGCCTCTTGGGGGTCTCTTGGGAGCCTCTTGAGGGCATCCTGGGGGCCTCTTGTGGGCTTCTTGAGGCCACACGGGGCCATCTTGGGGCCATCTCGGGGCCTCTTGGGGCCTCCTGGGCGCCTCTTGGGGCCATCTTGGAGGAGATCGATCACAGGAGGGGGGGGATTCAACTAGCCCCCCCCCCCCTCAGGAGGCCAAAATGGGGCCAAAACCATGGTACAACCAATGATTTTGGTTTCCTCGCCGAGGCCGTTTCGGACGCTCTAACGTGTCGGGGGACCCCCGTCGAGGTCCAGGGGAGGGGGTAGGGGGAGGGGTCAAGTTAGCCAGCTCGAACGAGCCAGATGGCTCCGTCCACTCCCGCCCGCCCTCCCACAACATAAGAAGCATGTGCGTCGCGTCCGACGCCTGTCGCTCATCTTATATCGTGGGCGGCCACACGTTCAGCGCGCGACATGAACTGCGTCCTACTCCTGCCGCGCAGTGAGCAACGTCGACAAGAAACAAGACCGCGCGCGATGTACGCCGCCCCCCGCTCCAGCCTCTCATGTTGCATCGTCGGCGACAACATGGTCAGCGCGCGAAGTGCGCCGCCAAAGGTCACTGTTGCCAAACGTCTCCTTTACGTGGACACGACAACGGGCGCGCCGGCGGCGAACCGCACATGCTTGAGGCATTCTGACTTACCACCCGCCCAGCTCCTCAACCCGACGGGCCGCAGCGTCGACGACAAGAAAGTCCATGTAGACGAGCAGGCGTCCCCACGCGATGTGCGCCGCGTCCCATTATCGCTACACGATTCGCAGCGCCGACGAGGAGAAAGTACATGTTGGCAAGAACAACGTCGACGTTGCGTTTTTTTTTGGCAGGTACGACGGGGGGTCCCGCGTAGGGTTGGCCAGGCGTCCGCGCGCGATGTGCGCCGCGTCGCATTCCCGCTACGTTTTTCGCAGCGTCGACGACAAGAAAGTCCATGTTGACGAGGAACATCGTCATTTTGAATGTTTTTTGACAGGTAGGACGCGACCGCACGCTTAGGGTTATCCGAACGATGTTCATTCCGTCTCATTCCTGCTATTTGTTTTCGCAACTCGACGACGCGCTGGCGAGAAACGAATTGAGTGTTTTTCCTTTATTAATAACTCGGACGACGGGGTCGCTATCGGCGGGCTAGGTGGGGATGTGGGGGTGTTTCATCATAGGAAGGTCGGATAAACCACTCCCCGAAAAGGGAAGGAGGACGAGCAAAAGAGGATACACTCGAGACCACATACGCCCAAAGGGCTGGTGGGATTGTGCATCTTGGACCATGCCGTTGCCAGCCTGGAAGATGACCATGCCACGCCTCCGCTTCGATGGGACCTCCACGTGAAAACAACTGGCGTTGGCGCTTTGGGGCCTTTGGGGAGGCCGTATTGGGGCCTCTTGTGCGCCTCTTGGGTGTTCCTGCAGGCCTCTTGGGGCGGAAAACTTGGATTTTCGGTTCATGTTCCCTCTTTTGGGCCCCTGTTGGGGCCGTCTTGGGGCCCCTTGGGCCGTCTTGGGCGCCTCTTGGGCCGTCTTGGGGCGCCCTTAGGCCGTCTTGGGGCCCCTTTGGAGGCTTCTTGGTCCTTTTTGGGGTGGTCTTGGCGGCCACTTGGGCGGTGTCGTCGGACAGCCGAACATTCGAGAACGCCAACATCATTCAACCATGTTAGGAACATCCGCGTTTTTTGCCTCTTGGGGCCCTCTTGGAGGCCTCTTTTGGCGTCTTGGAGGCCTCTTGGGCCATCTTGAGGCCATGTTGGGCGTCTTGGACCGATGTTGGGGCGACTTGGGGCCTCTTTGACAATTCGGGGCCTCTTGGAGCCATCTGGGCTCGTTTTGAGGCCGTCCTGGGCGGTGTAGGCCAGCGCGGACGATTCCGGCGGACCCCGGAAAAACCCAGGGACAGTGCGACAGTGGTGGGGGCCCTGGTGGGGACAGTGGGACGGTGGTGGGAACAGTGAAGACAGTGGTGGTGGGGACTGGTGTTGGGGACAGCAGTGGGGGGTGTGGTGCGGACGGTGGTGGGGACCCGGGAGTCGTTTGCCGGTGGAAGTGTGGGGTGGGTGGGGTTCGAACCGGTAGTGACCCCTTCCGGTTTTCTGGAGGGGAAGGGTGGGGTTCGAGCCGGTAGTGACCCCCCCTGGTTTTCTGGAGGAGGGGTGGGGGGGTTCGAGCCGGTAGTGACCCCCCCCGGTTTTTTGGAGTGGGGGGGGAGGGGGTTCGAGCTGGTAGTGACCCCCTTCCCAGTTTTCTGGGGGGGGGTTCAGTGACCCCCCCCCGGTTTTCTGGAGGGGGGGGGGTTCGAACCGGTAGTGCCCTTTGGTTTTGGAGGGAGGGGGAGGGGGGGGGGGGGGGTTGGGGGGGGGTGTTTGCCGGGGGGAAGGGGGGGGTCCAGCAGGGGTGAGTGGTGGGTGGTGGTGGGGATTTTCGAGGGGGGGGGGGAACCCCCAGGTTTCGGAGGAAGAGGGGGGGCATTTTCCACAGTAAAGCGGCGGTGGATCACGCTCTCTCGCATGTATGTAGTGTCATGTAGTGTAGTGTAGTGTAGTGTAGTGTAGTGTACTGTAATGTAATGTAATGTAATGTAATGTAATGTAAATGTAATGTAATGTAATGTAATATCATGTCATGTAATGTAATGCAATGCAATGTATTGTAATATAATGGGTTGTATTAGAATGTGACGTACTGTATCATATTGTGCATAATTACACATGGATGTATGCACATATATATATATATACACGTATATATATGTAAATATATACATATACATATCTAAACACATATATACTTATATGCATGTATGTATGTATGTATGTATGTCTGCATGCATGCATGCATGCAGGCATGCATGCATGTATGTATACATGCATGCATGTATGTATGTAATGATGTATGTATGTGTGTTTGGATACATGTATATGTGTATTCATGTATGCATATATGCATGTATGTATGCATGTATGCATATACATACGCACGTACGCATGTATGCATATATGTATGCATGTGTCTGTGTATGCATGTACGTGGGTATGTGTGTGTATGTGTGCACGCACACATATATGTATATATATATGTACATATGAACTGTACACACATATATACATATATAGATATGTATGCATGGGCTGTATGCGTGCATGCATGTATGCAAGTATGCACACATGCATGTATGATTGTCTGTTTATATTCATATATGCGTACATGCATGCATGCATGCATGCATGTAATTATGTAGGCATGCATTTATGCATGCAGGCAGGTATATATGTATGTATGTATGTATGTATGTATGTATGTATGTATGTATGTATGTATGTATGTATGTACTTATTCGAATATATATTTACACGTGTGTGTGTGTGTGTGGTCTTCGTTTCTGGGAAACGAGGATCTCCCTGCCAGACAATAGCACGCGTTCGAACATCCCACTGTCGTGCAAGCACGATGGCAGATTACCACCTGTACTTCTCCACAAAAACCTTGGGGGACAGCGGTGAGAAGAGCTATTGCGGCGACAGCTTGTCCACGGACGACGGTGCGAGTTACGCGGTTTGCACGCCTGGCTCAAGTTTGTACAACAAGTACAGGGATTATTGTGTGGCGACCCGCTTCTACAACTGCAAGGACGACCTAAGTTGCCCTTCGCCCTACACTTGTCCTGAAGACCCGAATACAGCAACGTACCACTTTACCAGCATGAAGGTAGTGGATCTGTGCAGCGACAACCTTCAAACTGGTGCTTGCTTTAACACGATGAACGGCAGCCACCAGGGAGATCGCGTTGCCGACTGCGGGAGCCTCGAATACTGGGATGGACAATCCACACACGCGCCAACCCAGTGGCCGTTGAAAACCACCTGCTACATCACAGCTCTGGTCAAGTGTGAGGAGGTTCTCGGCTCCTGGTGAGTGGCCCTGAAGTGCAAAGCCTCCAGTCTGCATTGCGATTCGGCCGGCAGCGCTGTGACCGAGGCTGGCACTGGCCATTGCATGACCGAAGCAACAGACGGTGCCGCGCGCATCTGGTAACGCGGAGTTACCCTGGTGGCACTGGCCACTTATAGAAGGAAAAAAACGCCATAAACATAAACTTTGGCGCTCCGGGCGGATTTCTTGGATCCGCGTTGGGTCCCCCGGGCGGCGCCTCCGGCGCCGCCCCTTGCGCGCTCCGCGCGCCAGGGAGGGGGGTCCAGCGCAGATCCAAGATGTCCGCGCGGAGCGCCAAAAGTTCGTGTTTATGGCTTTTTTTGTTTTCTTCTTTTTCTATCTTAGTGAACTGTTGGCCCGTGCCTTGGACGGCACTTGTCTTGACTACGACGCAGCATCTGCTGGGACTTTGAGGCGCTGCGCCTCTCGTGCACGCAGCCAAAGCGGTGTCAGGCAGAGAGCAGGCGCACCTCTCTCTTTTGATCCCGCTCCGTCGCGCCGAAAGCGCGCGGCGCCGTACAGAGTTGTCTCTCCTTTGTCTGACCTCGTCGGCGCGTGGCAAGCCCATGACATAAACATGATAACTCGGAGGTCCGCGCGGATTTCTCGGATCGGCGCCAGGGCCCCCTGGCGGCGCCTCCAGCGCCGCCTCTGGCGCGCTCCGCGCGCCAGGGAGGGGGGTCCAGCGCGGATCCGAGAGATCCGCGCAGACCTCCGAGTTTCTACGTTTATGCCATTTTTCGTTTCCCTAAGCTCTCACTGTGTCCCCGCAGCCCTCAATGCGAAGAGGAGAAGTTGCCCCGACGAGAACGCGCCAATTGAATATTCTGTCGTCGGAGCAGTGCGCACTGCCTCTAACAGGTCTCTGCTCTGCGCAGTCTTGCTTTCCCTGAGGTCGACGGTCGACGAGATGAGAAAATCCCTCCTCGCCCTCCCCCGTCCTCCCGAAAGAATTTGTCGCTGGAGTTCTGGTCTCTAGAGACTTCAACCACCCTGGGTGCTCCGTGCGTCGTGCGGTGGCTTGCAGCGCTTGGCTCGGCAGCCTGGTATCGTTGAGTTGTCTCACTGGTCTGGTCCTGCGCAGAACTGCGCATGCCCTGCGAAGGCTGGTTTTGGGACACAGCTGCAGCACGTCGGACGACCCCTCTGCTCGAAGCTGCGGTTCTGTCCTTGGTGACCCTGAGTGTGCTCCAAGGAGTGACGGCCTTTTCCCCAGCGGAGCCCGCCCAGTTTTTCTCTCAACCATCCTGTGGTGTTGGTCCTCGTTTTGAAGAGACGGTCCCCGCGTCTCTTCCTCCTCATTCCTCGCTCCCCCCTTCCCCTTCTCGACTATGCCCTCCGCATGTCTTTGTTTCGGCACGCCCCTCACACGTCGTTTCGTGGCCCCATATGGGGGCCCCACCGAAGGCCCCAGTGGCTGCGCTCGCATGACGCCACCGCGCCCATTTCGGCACGCCCCTCACACGTTTCGTGGCCCGGTAGGGAGCTCCACCGAAGGCCCCAGTGGCTGCGCCCGCATGGCACCACCGCAACCATGTCGGCAGACCCCTCACACGTTTCGTGGCCCCACAAGGAGATCCGCCGCGGGCCCCAGTGGCTGCGCCCGCATGACACCACCGCGCCCATGTCGGCACACCCACCACACGCTTCGTGGCCCCATAGGGAGCTCCACCGAAGGCCCCAGTGGCTGCGGGGCCGTCAGGTCCACGAGTTACGCCCAAGAGTGTTCCAACCTTCTTGATTTAGTCGAGCGTGGTGTGTTTCGTGCTTGCCGCAGTCGCGCGGGCAAGCATAACTTGCCCTTTGATCCTCCAGCTTCCGAGCAGACAGAGGCGACTGCTGCTTTCGATTTCGAATGGGAATTCTGCAGCAATACATTTTGAAAGCGGTGCGCGATAATCTTTGATAATCTGAGCGAGCACGCGTATGCTCGAATATTTTTGTTTCCGCTCCATGAGGGCCCCAGCTGGCAAGGGTCGGACAGGACGGTACAGGGCAAGGTTGACGACATCAGTGAGAGAACAAAAGCGGAGATGTGTGGGCGCGCTGGCTTGACATTTTTCTCTGCTCGGTGCGTGGCGTGGCCGCCTCAGACTTAACATATTCGGTACGCATGGACGCTCGGCGCCGAAGAGCATCGTCGTGATCTGTGCCGTGTGCCGCTGGGCTTCCAATGGGTGTCACAGAGTGTCATGTGACGTCTTTCTCCTGGAGTGTTGCTGCTTTGCGCGGCCGTTTTCTATTGCTCGCTTGCTGCTGAGTATCGGATGAAAACAAAAGGAGGCCTCAGTGGCTGCGCCCGCATGGCACCACCGCACCCATGTCGGAAGACCCTTCACACGTTTCGTTGCCCCACAAGGAGCTCCACCGAAGGCCCCAGTGGCTGCGCCCGCATGACACCACCGCGCCCATTTCGGCACGCCCCTCACACGTTTTGTGGCCCCACAAGGAGCTCCACCGAGGGCCCCAGTGGCTGCGCTCGCATGGCACCACCGCACCCATTTCGGCACACCTCTTACACGTTTCTTGGCCCCATGGCGAGCTCCACCGAAGGCCCCAATGGCTGCGCTCGCATGACACCACCGCGCCCAGTTCGGCGCACTCCTCACACGTTTCGTGGCCCCATAAGGAGCTCCACCGAAGATACCAACAACTGCATTACTCACAACTGCAGATTCCCCAATCAGAGCTTGCCTCTGTAGGAATCCTAGCGGGTTCATATGGTTAGGTTAGGTTTGTCGCCGATTTTCGCGGCACGCCCGGGTGCCCGGGTGCCCGGGGGTGCCCGGGCGCCCGGGGGTGCCCGCGGGTGCCCAGGTGCCCGGGTGCCCGCGAGTGCCCGGGCGTGCCTGGGGGTGCCCTGGTGCCCGGGTGCCCTGGTGCCCGGGTGCCCGGGCGTGCCCGGGGGTGCCTGGGTGTGCCCGGAGGTGCCCTGTAGCCCTATAGCCCTATAGCCCAATAGCCCAATAGCCCTATAGCCTTACAACTCTATAGACCTATAGCTCTATAGCCCTATAGCTCAATATTCATAAGGTTAGGTTAGGTTTGCCGCCGATTTTCGCTGCACGCACGCCCGGGTTGCCCGGGTGCCCGGTGGTGCCCGTGGGTGCCCGGGGGTGCCCGGGTGCCCGGGTGCTCGGGCGTGCCCGGGGGTGCCTGGGGGTGCCCGGGGGTGCCCTATAGCCCTATAGCCCAATAGCCCTATAGCCCTACAACTCTATAGCCCTATAGCTCTATAGCCCTATAGCTCAATAGCCCTATAGCCCTATAGCCCCCTAGCCCTACAGCCCTCATTCCCCACATGCTTGGTGGGGTTCTGGTTTTCTTCACTGCCGCGCCGCACCCGCGTCTCACCTCCTCCTCCCTTCCTCCCCCTTTCTCCTCCTTCCTTCCTCACCCACAGCACAGCACAACACAGCACGGCACAGCGCACACATACACATACACACACATACACACATACACACAAACATACCTCATCACCCACAGCACAGCACACAGCACAGCACAGCACAGCACAGCACAGCACAGCTCACCGCAGCACAGCACAGCACAGCACAGCACAGCACAGCATAGCACCCACACACACACACACACACACAAGCACGCAAGGCATGGCAGGAGTGGCACTTTCTCGACACCACAGGGGGTGCGCAGAGGGTGGTCCCTCAGCGCGGCCTCTATCCGTGACACGCTCGCAGATCGTGGCAGGAGTGGCACTTTCTCGACACCACAGGGGGTGCGCAGAGGGTGGTCCCTCAGCGCGGCCTCTATCCGTGACACGCTCGCAGATCGTGGCAGGAGTGGCACTTTCTCGACACCACAGGGGGTGCGCAGAGGGTGGTCCCTCAGCGCGGCCTCTATCCGTGACACGCTCGCAGATCGTGGCAGGAGTGGCACTTTCTCGACACCACAGGGGGTGCGCAGAGGGTGGTCCCTCAGCGCGGCCTCTATCCGTGACACGCTCGCAGATCGTGGCAGGAGTGGCACTTTCTCGACGCCACAGGGGGTGCGCAGAGGGTGGTCCCTCAGCGCGGCCTCTATCCGTGACACGCTCGCAGATCGTGGCAGGAGTGGCACTTTCTCGACACCACAGGGGGTGCGCAGAGGGTGGTCCCTCAGCGCGGCCTCTATCCGTGACACGCTCGCAGATCGTGGCAGGAGTGGCACTTTCTCGACACCACAGGGGGTGCGCAGAGGGTGGTCCCTCAGCGCGGCCTCTATCCGTGACACGCTCGCAGATCGTGGCAGGAGTGGCACTTTCTCGACACCACAGGGGGTGCGCAGAGGGTGGTCCCTCAGCGCGGCCTCTATCCGTGACACGCTCGCAGATCGTGGCAGGAGTGGCACTTTCTCGACACCACAGGGGGTGCGCAGAGGGTGGTCCCTCAGCGCGGCCTCTATCCGTGACACGCTCGCAGATCGTGGCAGGAGTGGCACTTTCTCGACACCACAGGGGGTGCGCAGAGGGTGGTCCCTCAGCGCGGCCTCTATCCGTGACACGCTCGCAGATCGTGGCGGGTACGCGCGGGGACCGTGACACGGGGTGCGCAGAGGGTGGTCCCTCAGCGCGGCCTCTATCCGTGACAGCAGAGTGGCAGGAGTGGCACTTTCTCGACGCCACAGGGGGTGCGCAGAGGGTGGTCCCTCAGCGCGGCCTCTATCCGTGACACGCTCGCAGATCGTGGCAGGAGTGGCACTTTCTCGACACCACAGGGGGTGCGCAGAGGGTGGTCCCTCAGCGCGGCCTCTATCCGTGACACGCTCGCTCGCGTTGGCAGGAGTGGCACTTTCTCGACACCACAGGGGGTGCGCAGAGGGTGGTCCCTCAGCGCGGCCGCTATGCACGACGGTCGTCCATGGCATAGCAGGCGTGGCACTTTCTCGACGTCATAGGGGGTGCGCAGGGGGTGGTCCCTCACCGCGGCCGCTATGCACGACGGTCGTCCAGGGCATAGCAGGCGCGGCATTTTCTCGGGGGTGGTCCCTCACCGCGGCCGCCATGCACGACGGTCGTCCAGGGCATAGCAGGCGTGGCACTTTCTCGACACCATAGAGGGTGCGCAGGGGGTGGTCCCTCACCGCGGCCGCTGGCTGGCTCGAATCTGTCCTCGATGGAGGATAGAAGGCTCGGAAGTGGGAGGAGGTTCAAGCAATATGACGTTGGATGACACAGAGGGGAACATTCGCGACGAGGGCTGAGAACGCAGAATTGCGCATATATTACAAACTTAAGCAAGCACATAAGATTTAAATTAAGTATGTGGGGTTCCTCGGTAGCGTAATTGGGTTTTTTCTCCGGTATCATGGTTGGGTCCTTCGCCAGGATAACCATCTTGTGGTGTTGGGTTCTCGTTTTGAGGAGACATCGCCCCGCGTTCCTCTCCTCTCCTCTCCTCCTCCTCCTCCTCCTCCTCCTCCTCTTCCTCCTCCTCCTCCTCCTTCTCCTCCTCCTCCTCCTCCTCCTCCTCCTCCTCCTCCCTCTCCTCCCATCCCTGCCTCTGTCCTCTGCACCAGTCAACTATTTCGGCACACTCCTCACACGCTTCGTGGCCCCATAGGGAGCTCCACCGAAGGCCCCAGTGGCTGCGCTCGCATGGCACCGCCGCATTCATCGGCACAACCCTCACACGTGTCGTGGCCCCATAAGGGGGCTCCACCGAGGGCCCCAGTTGCTGCGCTCGCATGGCAGCACCGCGCCCATGTCGGCACGCCCCTCACACGTTTTGTGGCCCCACAAAGAGCCCCACCGAGGGCCCCAGTGGCTGCGCTCGCATGGCACCACCACGCCCATTTCGGCACACCCCTTACACGTTTTGTGGCCCCACAAAGAGCCCCACCGAAGGCCCACGTGGCTGCGCCCGCAAGGCACCACCGCGCCCATTTCGGCATACCCCTTACACGTTTCGTGGCTCCATAAGGGAATTCCACCGAAGGCCCGAGTGGCTGCGTTCGCATGGCACCACCGCGCCCATGTTGGCACGCCCCTCACACGCTTTGTGGCTCCATAGGGGGTTCCACCGAGGGCCCCAGTGGCTGCGCTAGCAAGGCACCACCGCACTCATTTTGGCACGCCCTCACACGTTTCGTGGCCCCGTAGGGAGCTCCACCGAAGGCCCCAGTGGCTGCGCTCGCATGGCACCACCGCGACCATTCCGGCACACATCACACGTTTCGTGGCCCCATGGGGGGCTCCACCGAAGGCTCCAATGACTGCGCTTGCATGGCACCACCACGCCCGTCACACGTTTCGTGGCCCCACAAGGAGCTCCACCGAGGGCCCCAGTGGCTGCGCTCGCATGGCACCACCGCACCCATTTCGCCACACCCCTCACACGTTTCGTGGCCCCCAATGGAGCTCCACCGAGGGCCCATTTCGGCACACCCCTCGGCCCCAAGGGAGCTCCACCGAAGGCCCCAGTGGCTGCGCTCGCATGGAACCACCGCGCTTATTACGGCACACCCCTCACACGTTTCGTGGCCCCATAGGGAGCTCCACCGAAGGCCCTAGTGGCTGCGCTCGCATGGCACCACCGCGCCCATTTCGGCACACCCTCAAACGTTTCGTGGCCCCATAGGGAGCTCCACCGAAGGCCCCACTGGCTGCGCTCGCATGGCACCACCGCGCACGTTTCGTGGCCCCATGGGGAGCTCCACCGAAGGCCCCAGTGGCTGCGCTCGCAAGGCACCACCGCGGCTATTTCGCCGTACCCCTCACATGTTTCGTGGCCCCGTAGGGAGCTCCACCGAAGGCCCAAGTGGCTGCGCTCGCATGGCACCACCGCGCCCATGTCGGTACGCCCGCCACACGTTTCGTTTCCCCATAGGGAGCTCCACCGAAGGCCCCAGTGGTTGCGCTCGCATGGAACCACCGCACCCATGTCGGTACGCCCCTCACACGTGTCGTGGCCCCACAAGGAGCTCCACCGAGGGCCCCAGTGGCTGCGCTCGCATGGCACCACCGCGCCCATTTCGGCACACCCCTCACACGTTTCGTGTACTCACACGGAGCTCCACCGAAAGCCCCAGTGGCCGCGCTCGCATGACGCCACCGCACCAATTTCGGCACACCCTTCACATGTGTCGTTTCCCCATGGGGAGCCCCACCGAAGGCCCCGCTCGCGTGACACCGCCGCACCCACGCTGGCACACCCCTCACACGTCTTGTGGCCCCATAGGGAGCTCCACCGGAAACGAAACTAACAATTGGTGCACTCAACTTTGCATATGGTTGGGTCCTTCGCCAGGATTTTGTGTGGGTCCTCGTTTTGAAGAGAGCGCCGCGCGTGTCCTCTCCTCCTTCCTCATTCCTCCTCCCCCTGCGTGCGTGCGACCTCCGCATGCCCATTTCGGCACACCGCTCACGCGTTTCGTGGCCTCATACGGAGCTTCGCCGACGGCCCAAGTGGCTGCGCTCGCTTGGTGCCACCGCGCCCATGTCGGCACACCCCTCCACCGAAGCCCCAGGGGGTTGCGTTCGCATGGCGGCACACCCGTCACACGATTCGTGGCCCCATGAAGAGTTCCACCGAAGGCCCCAGTGGCTGTGTTCGCATGGCACCACCGCGCCCATTTCGGCACACCCCTCACACGTTTCGTGGCATCATGGAGAGCCCCAGTAAAAAAACGGTCCCATTTGCTGCGTTCGTATTTCACCACGGTACCCATGTCGGCACACCCCTCACACGTTTCGTGGCCTCATGGGGAGCCCCACCGAAGGCCCACGTGGCTGCGCTCGCATGGCACCACCGCGCCCATTTCGGCACACCCCTCACACGTTTCGTGGCCCCATGGGGAGCTCCACCGAAGGTCCAATTGGCTGCGTTCGCATGGCACCCCCGCGCCCATGTCGGCACGCCCCTCACACGTTTCGTGGCCCCATAGGGAACCCCACCGAAGGCCCAAACGGGGGCGTTCGCATGGCACCACCGCACCCTTTTCGGTACACCCCTCGCACTTCTATTGGCCCCTTAGGGATCCCCAGTGAAAAGGCCCCAGTGGCTGCGTTCGCATGGCACCACCGCGCCCATGTCGGCACGCCCCTCACACGTTTCGTGGCCCCACAAGGAATCCCACCGAAGGCCCAAATGCCAGCGCTCGCATGGCGCCACCGCACCCATTTCGGCACACCCCCACACGTTTCGTGGCCCAGGAATCGTGCTGACTCGTGATCGGCTCCCCGTCTGTGTCCTGAAGGGCGTCTCTACCTTACATTTTTGAAATCGTTTTCATGTTTTTTGTGTGGTTTTCCTGAACCATCCTGTGGTGTTGGGTCCTCGTTTTGAAGAGACAGCGCCCCGCGTTTCTCTCCTCCTCTCCTCCTCGCTCTCGTTCCTCCTCCGATCCCTGCTTCTGCCATCCGAACCAGCCAACCATTTTGGCACACCCCTCACACGCTTCGTGGCCCCATAGCGAGCGTCACCGAAGGCCCAACCAAGTGTCAGCGTTCGCACGCATGCGGCCATTGCATCCATTTTGATACACCCCTGAGACGTCTCGTGGCTCTATGGGTAATTCCACCGAAGGCCCAAATGCCAGTGTTCGCATGCGGCCACCGCACCCTCACACGTTTCGTGGCCCCACAGGGAGCCCCTCCGAAGGTCTAAATGCCAGCGTTCGCATGCGACCACCGCTCCCATTTTGGCACACCCCTCACATGTTTCGTGGCCCCACACGGAGCCCCACCGAAGGCCTAAATGCCAGCGTTCGCATGCGGCCACCGCACCCATTTTGGCACACCCCTCACACGTTTCGTGCCCACCGAAGGCCCAATTGGCCGCTTCTGCATGCGGTTACCGCACCCATTTTGGCACACCCCTCACACGTTTCGTGGCTCCATGGGGAGCCCCCACTGAAGGCCCAAATGCCAGCGTTCTCATGCGGCCACCGCGCCCATTTCGGCACATCCCTCACACGTCTCGTGTCCTCATGGGGAGCTCCACCGAAGGCCCAAATGCCAGCGTTCGTATGCGGCCACCACACCCATTTTGGCACACCCCTCATACACTTCGTGGCTCCATAAGGAGCCTAACCGAAGGCCCAAACGCCAGCGTTCGTATGCGGCCACCGCGTCCATTTCGGCACACCCCTCACACGTTTCGTGGCCCTATAGGTAACCCCACCGAAGTCCCAAATGCCAGCGTTCGCATGCGGCCACCGCACCCATTATGGCACACCCCTCGCACGTTTGGTAGCCCCATAACAAGTATGTTGACTACGACGTAGGCCCTCGTGATGACCTCGCCTGAATGTGCCACTTAAAGGCCTGGTGGTGAATGACGCGGCCTCTTCCCAGGGAGCAAAATGCCCCATGTATCGGCCCTCCGACTGACGAACGTACCCTGTCCAAAAAATATAGGTGATGTAGGCGAATTCCACCATGCACCGTACCATGTTCTCTTGGCGATTAAAGCCATCGGGCGGCAGCCAGACTGTGAGGCCAGATGCACCGGTAGGTGATCTTGTACTCGGGCGGGTCGTCTGGCCACCGCTTCGGCCACCGATCGGCGACCGGCGCCGTGTCGGAGAGCTCGTCACCGCCCTCCTCGTCCGTCTCCTCACGCCGCGCTGGCGCCAGCGGCAGCTCGCCGCCCCAGCAGCCGCCCGCTGGCACCAGCCCCTTCACATCGCCTTTGACCAGGTCCGCGACCTGGGTCCTCCTCCTCCTCCTCCTCCTCCTCCTCCTCCTCCTCCTCCTCCTCCTCTTGCGCCCCCGCCGCGGAGCCGCGGCAGGAGCAACCTGCTCGGCCGCGCTCTCGCGCGGGCCGTCGCCACGCCGCACGGCCATGACCGCCGTGGCCACGGCCGCCGCGGCCGCTGCAACGGTCCGGCGCGGCGCGCCTTCCCGAGCGGCCGCGCGGACGGCTGTCTCCACAAGGGAGGCCGCCGTCGCGCCGCCGGCGTCCAACATCCCGCGCGCGCCGCCCGCGGAGGGAGGGGGGGGACCCAGAGGGGCCCGGCGCACGCACTTGAGCCCGTGGCTTGTTGGTAGCCCCATGGGGAGCTCCTGCGAATGCGGTGCATACCACGACGGTGTTCACGACCGCATATGGTTGGGTCTTTCGCCAGGCGAACTCTTGAAGAGGCCCAGTGGCTTCAGCGTCCCCCAGTACTAGTACTGGTCGCTTTCTTTCCTTGAGGGGTCGACTGGGGTTACTTCAAATGTCGTAATGCAAGGAAGGGGGTCGCAACCCTCCCAGGCGAGCAGTTTTGGACCCCCCCCGACCAGCCATCAGAGGGCGGCCTTGTGCCCAGACCCCGCGGAACCCTCCAGGACAACTCAAATCAGCTCCCCCCAAATGTGACCCCCCCCACTTTGTTATGGAATCTGGGGTCACCCGGGGATTCTTTGGCCTTGCGGCTTTCTGGGTTCCCAGGGGTCCTGTGCCATTTCTAGGATAAGCCCGATAAGGCGATGCCCGGTTATGCCATGCGTTGTTGTCCTACACTGGTATCCCATGCAAGGGCATGCATCGGGGCTCAAGAGACGGGGGTAGATGCACACGGGGTCAGCCAGAGCTTCAGATCTTGCAGGATCCTGCAGAGCCAGGTGCGATGACCCACGTTTGGGTGCAGGATCTTGCAGGATCCTGCAGGATCTTGCCGACTGACATGGGTTTGGAATTGACCTGGGTCAGTAGGTCCCCGAATGCAACACGACTGCACATGATAGCGCTAATGACATGCTAACGTCATGCCATGCTTGAATTTACCACGCGATATGCAGTCTAAGACGCCTGCAGCAGATCACCGCCGCCCCCTGCCTTCTGCAAGCGCATGTGTGGTCACATGTCGAATGAAGGCGCTGCCATGGCAGTGGACTGCATGTTCCCTTAGCGCTTGGGGAAACCACTGGGGGAACACTGGGACTCCTTTAGTGTTGCTTCCTGGCCCTGCAGGCCTTCTTTGGGGCCTCCTGGGGCTCTCTTGAGCCCCCTTGGGACTCTCTTGGCCATCTCAGCGGGGCTCCCGGGAGCCTGCTGGCTGTCTCGGGGGCTCTTGGGGTGGAGGTCTCCAAGAGGCAGTTCAAGCTTCCCCTCTTGGGGGCCTCTTGGAGACCTCTTGGCGCCCTCTTGAGGCCTTGGAGGGCCCTCTTTGGCTCTTGGGGGGCGTCTTGGTCCGTCTTGGACGCTTTGGAGACCGAACATGTGAGCTTACGATAGAACACATCAGGAGCATTAGACGACGACGACGACGACGACGACGACGACGACGACGACGACGACGACGACGACGACGACGACGACGACGACGACGACGACGACGACGACGACGACGACGACGACGACGACGACGACGACGACCACGACCTCGACCACGACCACGACCACGACCACGACGACCACGATCACGACGACGACGATGGCGGCGGCAGCGACGACGACAGCGTCTCACACACGCCGAAGGGTTGGCGGATTTACTCAGTGACCTGGCTTTGTTTTGTTGCGGTTTATCAGGAACCTTGCTGCCCTCTCGGCGGATAGATGGGAGCGTCCGACTTCGACCGGCAGCATTGTCCATGGACAGCCGCACCAGCACGGCAATGTTGCCAACGCCACTGCACACCACGTCCCCCAGATGGCTCAGGAAGTCACGACATCAAGCATTATGTTGTTTGTTTCTGTCTGTTTCTCTCATGCTGTTGCACTCGACTGCCGTGCAGGCTCGCTCAGTCAACCTTTGGCGGCCACGTCGCGTCTTCCCCGTCGGCGGCGCGCCCAGGGGGGGTCAGAGAGGGGGGCAGGCCTCCTCGGCAGGCGGCGTGGCTTCGGAGATGGCTCCGAGAGCCTCTCGGTCTCCCAGAGGCCCTCCGAGCCTCTCGAGAGGGCTCGCCCCCTCCGAGCCTTCCCCCCCGGGGCGCGCCGCCGAGCCTGAGCAGAGCAGGCCACGCTGCTCCCCCCTTGCCAGCACGCCGGCGCCCGAGCGAGGACGCCTCTCCCGTCGCGCCCAGAGCGGCACAGCCCCGACGCGTCTCCGCTCTGAGTCCTTTTGCCCGCGGGCTCTTGATCCCCTCCCCGCACGAGGCCCCTCCGACATGCGGAAGCCTCGGTCCTCGATCCTCGATCCGCCCCTTTCCCCCCTCCTGGCCCCTCCTCGGTCCTCCTTCCTCGATCCTTCTTCTCCCCCCCCCCGCCCTCCTCCTCGCCTCGCCACTTCCCCGTTCCTCCTCCTCCTCCTTCTCCTCCTCGCCTCCTCCTCCTCCTCCTCCTCCTCCTTGTCTTCCCTCCTCCTCCTCCTCCTCCTCCTCCTCCTCCTCCCCTCCTCCTCCACATGCTCCTCCTCCTCCTCCTCCTCCTCCTCCTCCTCCTCCTCCTCCTCCCCTGCTCCCCATTCTCGTCTTCCAGGTCCTTCTCTTCCTCCTCCTGCTCCTCCTCCTCCTCGCCTCCTCCTGCTTCTCCTCCTCCTCCTCCTCGCCTCCTCCTCCCCCTTTCCCCCCTCCTCGCCCCCAACCTTTCTCCTCGCACCCCACGCCCTCCCCCCGCTGCCCGCTCCGGCGTTTCCTGCCCCGCTGGGCCTGGCCGGGTGCGCGCGCGAGCGCAGGGGCTGCCATGATGGGGCCGTCTCAAGATGTCGTGAACCGGTACATCGAGGACATGGCGAGCGCCGCTGGCCTCGCCCGTCCCCGCGCCCCTCCTCCTGCCCTTCCTCTCCTCCCTCCTCCTGCCCTTCGTCTCCCCCTCCTGCCACGCCCTCCCTCCCCCACCCTCTCCTCGTCCGCCTCGTCCTTCTCCTTCTTCTCTCCTCCTCCTCCTCCTCACCCTCCTCCTCCTCCTCCTCCTCCGTGGAGGAGGAACCGGATGAGGAGGAGGAACACGAGCAGGAGCAGAGGAGGAGCAGGAGAGGAGGAGGAGGAGGAGGAGGAGGGAGGAGGAGGAGGAGGAGAGGAGGAGGAGGAGGAGAGGAGGAGGAGGAGAGGAGGAGGAGCTTCTTCTTCCTTCGCTTTTCAAAGGCAACAAGTGTCCTGCCCCTCCCCTCCTCCTCCTCCTCCTCCTCCTCCTCCTCCTCCTCCTCCTCCTTCTGCTCCTTCTTTTGCTCCTCCTCCTCCTTCTCCTCCTCCTCCTGGATTCTTTTTCCTTCTAGATATCTGCTCCCTGTCGCACCCCGAGGTCGGTCGGAAGGGCGGGGTGGGCGTTTCGCCTGAGTCACGGATTGAGGGCGGGAGCGTTTTCAAAATGTGGCTTTTGCCGTAGCGCCGCGCGCACTCGTCTTTCAAGATATGCAAGAGCTCTCAGATTGAGTTTCACGGATTCCTATGGTGAACGTATCAGCAATGGTGTTCTGGAACGATTTAGGATTGTCAGGGCGCCACATTTACATTGAGTCGCGGTGCCGAGTACTAGGAAAGGTGTTCTCGCATGATGCAGGATCGTCAAGACGCGACAGTCAGGTTGATTCATTGCTGTGAAGCCTTGATCATGTTGTTTGGCACGCTTTAGGATCTTCAAACGGTTGTTTCCAAAATTGTCATTTACTTCAGTGGACATGAATCGGGGTAGGGGCCTACGAAGAGGGAGCTTGGAGGGAGGGTTTATTGAATCGCTTCGCTCATTCCGCCGGCCCATAGTGTAGCGTCGCTGGCACTTGCTTGCGTGCTCGGGGGGGCATTTTGGGTGGCCTCCTGGGGCCGCTTGGGGGCCTCTTGGGGGCCTCCTGAGGGCCTGTTGGGGGCCTCTTGGGGCCTCTTAGGGGCCTCTTGGGGCCTCCTGGGGACTTCTGAGGGCCGAGGGCTCGAAATATTGTTTCGTGTTCCCCCCCTGGGGTCCCTCTTGGGGCGTTCTTGGGGCCCTCTTGGGCCGTCTTGGAGGCCTCTTGGGCCGTCTTGGAGCCCTCTTGGGCCGTCTTGGGGCCCTCTTGGGGGCCTCTTGGGCCCTCTTGGGGCGGTCTTGGGGGCCTCTTGGGCCGTCTTGGGGTGTCGTGAAGCCGAAAAGGTGGAAACGCCAAAATCTCTCCAAAACCTAAGGAAAAGCAGTGAATTTTGCCTCTTGGGGCCCTCTCGGGAGTGCTCTTGGAGGCCTCTTGGGGCGTCTGGGGGCCATCGTGGGCGTCTTGGAGCGATCTTGTGGCATCTCGGACCCCTCATGTAGCATCTTGGGGGCCTCTTGGAAGCCTCTTGGCCCTTCTTGGGGCTCTCGGGGACGTCTCGGAGCCGCGTTGGTGCGCTGCTGGAGCGCCCTGGTGACTCCTCCCGGGACTCTCTCGGGACCTTGCCGGGGTACTTTCCGCCCGGGGGCCCCCAGGGGCCGCCCCGCGCGCGCGAAGTAGAAAGATTGTAAAGCAGTCACCGGAGATCTTAGCACGCCTCTGGCCCGTTGGGCCGGCGAATTCTAACATCGTTGATGAGTCTTGGGTATGACAGGTCCTCCTCGGTCCTCCTCCTCCTCCTCCTCCTCCTCCTCCTCCTCCTCCTCCTCCCTCCTCAACAATTCTTGACGCTTCGCGTCTCCCCACCAGCGGGCCAGGCCCACAGGGTTCTCCACAGGGCCGGCCCGTTAGCGTGCTCGGGATGGTGGGTCCCGGGAGTCCCGCCGTCGCCTCGGAGTGGTTCAGCCTTCGGTCTCACGCTGCGCTCCTTCCGGGCTCCGTGCCAGCCGTTCAGGCAGGTCTACGCCGTCATCTCGGTTCTTACTCAGCTCACCTGGCTGGTATACGCCGTTGGCGCGATCTTGGCCGTGGCGCCCCGCTGGCGACTCGACCATCGTTTACCTCGCCTTCACGACCGCCATGCGTGAGATGGGTGTGGACAGGAAACTCACCTACGTTCTCGCCTTCACCGAGTGGTCCACGCCGCAGGGCGTACACCGAATTCTCTGGCATTTTGCTCAGGGTTGCACGATGCCTGAGCTTCCCTGGGTGCCCGTCAGCCAGTCAGCCCTCACCCTGCTGCCCCAGCGGCCGCCTTGTGAGCTGGCCCGGCCGGCCCGTTCCGCGCCCTTCAGCTAATTAGATCTGTTTCCGTGCCCCGGACAGCTTGTGTTGCCGCCTGCGCTCTTCGCTCGCGGCCGCGACCGGAAAAAAGTTCCCCCACCAGCTCACCCAGAAACGATGCCCATGAGAGTTGACGGGGGGAGAGAGGAAGAGACACGCATAGTCAAACAGCGAGGGAGGCTTGGGAGACTCCGTGGCTATCTCGAGCCGTCTTGGAGCTGTCTTGAGGCCGCTAGGAGCATCTTGGGAGCCATCTCGAGCCAGCTTGGGCTATCTGATTTTTCTTGGAGGTCATCTTGGGCTCTCTGAGGCCGCTCGGGGGCCTCTTGGGTGCCTTTCGGGTACCTCTTGGAGCCCTCTTGGGGCCTCTTGGGGTGCTCTTGGAGCCCTCTTGGGGGCCTCTTGGCAGCCCTGGACGGCCTTTCAGGGCCATCTTGGAGGCGGCCGGTCAAAAGAGGGGTGTCCTCGATTTCCCTCCCCCTTTTGGGGGCCACGATCCTCGTGAGGGGTGTCAGCATTTGGCCCTCCCAGGGGCCGAAAAAAGACCCTCTGACACTTCGGACCCCTTCTCCAAAAAAAAAACACAGGGAAGGGAGGGGGAAGGTTCCTCTCCCCGAAGGGAAGAGGGGATGTGGAAGAGGAACGAGACTCTCGTTAGACCACCTGTCGCCCAGAGGGCTGGTGGGATTACGCAGTGTGAATACCACTCACCTCTTTCCCCTGGTGGCGTCCGAGGCATGTCTGGCCCCCTTCCGCGTGCTGGTTTTTAACACAACGGATTCCCGGGAACCCAAGCGCCATGCCACTCGGTCCTACCAGGTATGTTCCAGAATCAAGAAAAAATGCCCCCCCGAAAAACCATCGGAAGTAACTACACATTCGGTGCCGATTCGTTGATGTTTTGGGCCGCGGAAGCTCCTTCCACTTTGGGGCGTCGCCACGTCATGCTGTGTCAGGCTACGGCTCCTCATTTCCGCGCTTCCGTGCTGAGTTTTTTCACAATGTTGCTCTCGCTGAAGCCCTGGCCTCATTTTCGGGCTACCGCTCGTTCCGAATCGTGCTCCCGCTGCAGCGCTGGCCTCATTTCCACGCTTCCGCTCGTTTCGAACCGTGCTCCCGCTGCAGCGCTGGCGTCATTATTTCCAGCGCCATGCCACGGCATGGTTTGTCTTTCAAAAGTCTTGACGCTTCGCGTATCCCCACCAGCGACGCACCCGCCCAGACACTGAAGTTGCTGGGGGAGGGTCAGGGCGTGCAGCGAAGTCGCCCAGGTGCAATCCAGTGCGACTAGAGCCTAGGAGAGAGCCTAGGAAGGCAGCAGCGCCGACCACCGGGCGTTCGGAGACCTCAAAGACCCCCTGACCAGAGGCCCCATGTACAAATGCTCCTTGGCAGTCGCTGATGTCGACAAGATTGAAGAGATGCATGTCAAGATTGCGCGTCTGCAAAAGACGCCCGGGGGCACCTTCAACGCTGTGTGGCACGCGTGGTCCAGGCGCGCGGCACAGGGTAATGAAATCAAGGGGGGCTTTAAAGGCAACCCCCGGCTCAACACATCCGAGACATGCTCGAGCTTCATGGACGCCTGGAGGCGGGCCGGCTTCGACGCGTACCGAAAGGACCACGAGCACAGGCTCGAAGTAGACTGGGACGCCATCCGCCGCAAGCACATGAAGGGCGCCAGACGGCACGGTGGAGTATCACAGGCCCCCTGGGCAACGGGCAGCCGGGACCCACCGGCTCCTTGGTCAGCAGAGACCCGCAGGGACGGACGCCAAGATGCCCAGGCCCCCTGGGCAGTGAACAGTCCCACGGGTCGCTCCGACCAGTGGCACGACTGGCAGGGCTGGTCAACATGGGGCAAGGTCGACCCCACATGGAGTGACACCGAATGGAAAGGAGGGGGCAAGCGCTCCACGCAGCGGGACGACCACCGCGACTCCGAAAAGCGAGGTCGTTGATGGGCATGAAGCAACACGGCAGCGACTCTGAGAAGGTCAGCCGCTGCCTCGCAACAGACTCTTGCGGAGAAGGTGGCCTCCATGACGGCAGGCCCTGAGGCCCCCCCGCCGCCGCTGGAGCTGACCACGGGCTTACCTCACACCCACCCGACCCCCCCCCCCCCGCTCCGCGCGCACTGGCTGGCGGCGCAAATGCCCCCCTCAACAGTGCTGCTGGCCCGCCATTGGGCACGTTTCACCTCGCTGCGCCCGGCCCGTCGGCCGTAATACCTCGGGGCTGCCTATCGCTGGGGCAGGCGGCCGCCCCACGCCCCCTGGCGCAGCATAGCTGGACAGCCTCGGCTGGTTAGAGGCGCGTGGACGACGCGCGGGCGCCGCTGCCCACGCGCCACCGCTTTCGGGCGCCCGGGCGGGGTCCGCCCCCAGGCGCCCGACACATCTCACCCCCCGTGTGCCCCCGACTCGTGACTGTAGAGGCCGATGGCCGCCCTGGTAGCAGCTAGTTTGAAGAACGCAGGCGGCCGTCGGCCGCGCCCCTGGCAACTCCTCCCGAGCGGAACCGGTGAGGCCGACGCCCCCCCCGGCCAGGATGCAGGCTCGGGTCGGGTCCAACACTGGTCCAAAGGCTGACCACGCCATCGGTGCCTGGCGGGATCCCGGCAGACCCTGGCAGTCGGACGGCCGCGTGGCGGGAGTGGGGCAGCTCCCCGGCGCTGCAGACGTCCCCATGAACAAGGCCTGTGCGCGACAGCGTCCATGGAGCTTCCCAGTACCCTCTTGTAGCAGCCGTCAGCTGCTCCCTGGCTTATGTTTAAACTCTGGCAGCCGTCAGCTGCACCCCTGGTAACATGAGCAGAGCTACAGGTACAGTGATGCTGGTAGGCCACCGATACGGAGACCCGCAGGACGACAGTAGACCGTGCTGCCCGGTGGGAAGCTCAGCTCGCTCAGTGTCATGGAAGTGGGGATGCTCGGTGGCAACACTACCCTGGCACAGTGGGTGACAGGCTCTGGGCGTCGGCTCCCCGCCCAGTGCCCCCTCGCGCTCGAATGGGCGTGTATTCCATGCGAATCCGTGCGGCCGTCAGCCGCTCCCTGGCTCCCGCCTCTCTCCCACTCCTCTCTCCTGGCGCCGGGAGTCCCTGGCGGGCCCCTCCTTGTGACCGGCTGGTGATGTCTGTCCCCGCCGCCCCCGCCACAGGAGGGTCCCTCATGGGCAGGGAGGCCTGTCAAGGACCCCGTGACCCTGCATCGCATCGTGGGTGATCGCCCCCTGGCGCTGTCGCCCCCTGGTGCCTCTTTTTCTGGCCGCGCTAGCGACGTCCATCCCCGCCAGTCAGGCTGCCTCTCGGCGCAGTGCGCGGTTCTCTACGACGCCCGCGTCGCGATCATGGGCCGGCCCCACAGGTGCCATCGCCCTCCGAGCCGGCTCGGTGCTACTGGTTTGGGATTGGCGTCCACCGCAGGGTACGTGTGTGGTGTCTCGGAGTGGTTCAGCCTTCCGGCGGACGCTGTGCTTCCATCCTCGACCCGTCCCGGCCAACCAGGCAGGTCTACGCCGTCGACACAGCTCTGGCCCTTGGCGCCCTCTGGCGACATGACCAGTGCGTACCTGGCCCTTTCTCGCTACAGGGTTTGTGCGGACTGTGCATGTAAGACGCTCTCTGTCTGTCTCGTCGTGGCACCTGCTCCGTGGTGGACTGGCGCCGCGGCGCACAGTTGCGAATTCCCTGACACTTTGCCACAGGTATGCATGATGCTCGAGCTTTCCTGGGCGTCGCAGTTCAGCCAGTCAGCCCCCCGCCGCCGCTGCCGCAGCTACTGCCTCTGAGGGCTGGCCCGGCCGGCTCGCGCTGCGCCCTACAGCCAATTAGGCTTGCCCGTTGGCCCGGGCACTCTTTCGCCGCCTGCCCTCTGTTGCGCGGCCGCGACCAAAAAAAACACCCCCACCAGCTTTCAGCTCGGCGACTGCGAATCCGCGTCCGCCCGCGACCAACAAAAATATCCCCACCAGCAGGCAATTAGGTTCGCGCGTAGCCCGCCCGACCTCTGACGCTGCTGGCGCGCTCGCCTGCGGCCGCGACAAAAAGTATCCCCACCAGCTGGTTGCGGCTCCCGGGCTTTCGTCCTCACTCCCTGGCGTCTGTTGGTGTCCGTGCTGGCTTCTTTTAGCCTGGTGAGGTAACCCTGGCGTCCCGGTGACTGCGGTGACTTGCGCGTCGACCAGCTCCAGCTAGCATGCTCGCATGTTCCTGGCCCCTGGTCCCCAGACACTGCCACAACCTGGCCGTGTTCGCAGCTGCCGCCTTGCAGTGGTGGGATGCACGTTCACGTGGATTGCTTATGAGTGGTTTCGCCTTCTTGTTCAACCACCTGAGGTTGCCACTGTTGGCGTGCGACACAGGTACGCTGGGCTGCTTGCTCAGCCCCACGCTATGCCGTGCTTTGCGTGGGTGGCTCGTTTACCCTGCTGGCGCCTGGCGCGACAAGGTACAACTCGTTTGCCTTCCCGGTGGTCTCGCCTTTGCAATGGTTGCACTTCTGCCGTCAGTCCCCGGCGTCGCTCCTCGGCGTCCTTCGGCGGCAGTTTCGGCGGTCGTTCGCGCGCTTAGGTAATTCGCTTTGGCTCGTAGCCCGGATTGACTTCGGACACCGCCTGTGCTTCCGCTTACGGCCGCGACGGAAAACAATCCCCACCAGCCCACCCAGAAACGATGCCCATGAGAGTTGACGGGGGGAGAGAGGAAGAGACACGCATGGTCAAACAGCGAGGGAGGGTTGGGGGGCCCCGTGACCATTTCGAGCCGTCTTGGAACGGTCTTGGGGCCGCTTGGAGCATCTTGGGAACCATCTTGAGCCAGCTTGTGCTATCTGAACCATCTTGGAGGTACTGTTGGGCTCCCTGAGGCCGCTCGGGGGCCCCTTGGGTGCTTCTCGCGTGCCTCTTGGAGACCTCTTGGGGCCTCTTAGGGGGCTCTTGGAACCCTCTTGGGGGCCTCTTGGCAGCCCTGGACGGCCTTTTAGGGCCATCTTGGAGGCGGTCGGTCAAAAAAGGGGGTGTCCTCGATTTCCCTCCCCCCCTCGGGGGCCACGATCCCCGTGAGGAATGTCAACATTTGGCCCTCCCAGGGGCCGAGAATTGAGCCTCCGACACCTGGCGACCCCTCCCCAAAAAATCCCGGGAAAAGGAAGAGGGGCTGTGGAAGAGGAGCGAGACCCTTCTTAGACCACCTGTCGCCCAGAGGGTTGGTGGGATAGGTCATTATTTCGAGCGCCATGCCACGGCATGGTTTTCGGTCCTTCCAAATAGGGCCCAAAATCCAGAGCATGCCCCCCCTCCCGACAAACATCGGAAACGACTCCACATTTGGTGTCGATTCGTTGATTTTTTGGGCCGCGCAACCCCCCCCCACCTTGGGGCGTCGCCACGCCATGCTATGCAATTCTACGCGTTGACTTTCGACACCACGCTATGCCATGCTACGACATCCCATTGTGCGAATAGAGAGGAGATTTACGCCATGGTAAATGATGGGAGAGAGGGGTATGACGTCAGATATGACGAGAGCGCACCAAGCTTGTCCCCCTCCCCCTCCCCCATCCCCCTCCACTCCCCCTCCCCCTCCCCCTCCCGTCCGTTCTCCTCATTTCCTTTCTCCCTCCCTTCTCCTTTCGGGGATCATCGTTCGATCCATACCCTTGCTGCAACCACCAGCTGTGGCCGCCAGGGGGGCCAGGGCATTGATACAAAACTTGACCTTCAGAGGCTGGACTGTAACCCATACCGCTTGACCCCACTCCGCCCCCTCGTGGAGGTCTGGCGTCAGCAGGGGTATGGATAACACGGCGATCGCCTATCCTCCTCATCCCCCGATGACCTTTCTGCCTCCTCTTTCCTCATCCCCTTCCGCCTTCGAGGCGGCCTGGACCGTTGGCTCGAGCTTTTTCGGGCCCGCGTCCACGACCCTGGCACGGCGACCGACCGCTCTCGATCTCGTGCGACCTCCACCACGGCCAGCCGCGGTCGGGCCTAGCCTGCCCTGGTGGCACGGGCGCCAGCGCCGCAAGCGCTCACAGTCAAGGATCCAGATGAAGCTCGAGGAGGCCAGGTGCCTGCTAACGATGAATCATGGCAGCGTGGCGCTTGGATCGCTCGTGGCGTGCATTAGCTGTGCACCTGGTAGAGGGCGGAGGGGCAAGAATAACTGGTGGAGTTCGGGCTGCTAGAGGAGAGTCCAACCCAGGGCGTCGATGCCACCGCCTTCGCCAGCCACCTTCCCATCGCCAGAGACCCTACGCGTGCGAACAGTGGGTGGCAACGTAGCGGGGGAGGCCGCAAGGCCAGGCAGTAGCGGTGGAAGCAGCAGGAGCAGGAGGAGCGTGCTGACGGACATGATGTCGCCCATGCGTCGGCGGAGGCAGTGGCCAAGGCCAGCAGCGCCAGCGCGCCTCCCCCTGGCAGCCGGTGATCAGCTCAAGGGCCCACCAGTGCAGCTGGAAAGGTCCAGGGAGGAGCAGGCGCGGCCCTCGCCGAAGTGGAAGGCCATGGGGCTCGCGGAGGCGGAGCGCTCGTTCGGACAGGCCGAGAAGACGTGCCAGCATCATGGCTCAGTGTACGTCAGTCACACAAGCGAGGAGCGGACTGTGCTTGAGGAGGTCCGCGAGGCCGCCGGTGGAGGTGGAGGCTTTCATCGAGATGCTGCGTCGCGAGAGACAGAGATTGTCATCGCCACAATGAGAGAGAGAGAGAGAGAGAGAGTGGTGGATGAGCTCTTAGACGGTGACGTCACGCAGCTCGCGCAGAGCGCACCAGCGGGGATCGAGGCGGAATAAGCTGGCGAGATCACCGTCCGCGTGGCCGCAGTAGACATCCTCGAAATCTCGCCGGGGGGGTGGGGCTCGGGGCTCCAGTCTGGTGGCCGAAGACTTGCCGCCACGCGCAGTTTCCGATGCTGCTCGGCAGTATTTGCTCACGTGGCCGTGGCGCATCCGCCGGCCAGCGTGGCCGGCGCCAGGAAGGCGGCCGCTCTGGAGAGCCTCCTGCGGGGCATCATCCAGCCCCGCGTCGTCGTCGGAGGATGGGGCCCCTCGCCGCGCAAGATTTGCCGGATCAGCTGACCGAAGCATCATGGTCCTGCCGGGCGGGGCAGGCGCCTGCTTCAGGAATGGCAGCGCCTTTGTCTATGGTCGACCCCGCGCCGAGAGGCGCGCGCGTCGCGCGGGGTTGGTGGCCGGCATTCCCTGGGAGCCGTGAGCGGGGCAATGCCTGGTCATGGGTGGGGGGGCCCCTTGCAGCGTCGCGCGCGCGCTGGCTACGCCGCGCGCGTTCGCGCGCCCGTTCTTGCCGAGCCCGCGTGGCGAGTGGCGGAGGGCGAAGGCGGGGCAGCAGGCGGCGGGCGCAGCGCCTCGCGGCCCGCCGGTGGCCGCCGACCCAGGCGAGCCGAAGCGGCGTGAAGACCAGCTGGGGGGGCGCGCTGGTGGTAGCAGGCGCCTCGATCGTGGGCGGGGGCGTTGGCGGCGCTGGCGGGGGTCTGCTCGCAGATCTGGGGCCGCGGAAAAAGGCGGGGCAATGAGCGCCGCGCGTGGGCGAGCGGGAGTTCGAAGTGTGCGGCGACAGGCCAAGCAGGCGCCAGGATAAGGGGCTTCCAGGATTGGCGTTGCGGACGTTGGTCTGCCGACCAAAGGAGACAGGTGCGCGCCAATATGCCAATGTGCGTGTGCGGAGGCGGTGGCGTTGCCGTGGCGCGATCCGGAAGTACCGATCGCTCTCGAGCCGAAGGCGGCAGGTCAGCCAGGCCCGCGCCATTCTAAATCATCGCAGGCGGTGAAGTGCGCGGCGCTGGTGCCCCGGGCCTGCCGCGCAGATGCTGAGGGCGATTCGACGGGGAATGGGTGCGTGGCTGGGCGCGGGAAGCACAGTGGCCCGAGGGCGCTGCAGTGCCGGGGCAGGGTTGTTTGCGTGGGTCTATGTTTGGATCGCCAGCGAGCGAAGCGACTGATGCACTCGGGGCCTGCGTGGGGGCGGGGGGCCGATTCGGCCGGATGATGCTCCATGGCGCCGTGGAGTTGGAGCGCGTCGCGGCCGCCGCCAAAAACTTCCTCCGAGTGCTCCAATCTCAGCTGGCATCTCTCGAGGCGCATCGACCACCTCGCGCGGCAGCAGGTCGTGGGAAGTCGTCGCCGAGCCCGCGCAGCGCGTGCCTGAGCAGTGGCCTAGCGCTCCGTTGCTATATATATATATATATATATATATGTGTATGTATGTATATATAGATATACATATCTATATCTATATCTATATATACATATATACATCTATATCTACATATAACGGCGCACCGGGTCCGGGGGCCCGGGGCCGGGACCCCGACCACAAATGTGGGCCCCGGGGGGCCCAGAGGCTCGTCGGACCGCCGGACGCCGTCCAAGATCGTTCGCAGGCGGCTTCGGAACGCGCTCCGATGGCTCCAGATGCCTTCCAAGACGCCTGTCATGACACCAAGAAGGTCCCAGAAGCCTCCAAGACGCTCCGAGAGGCAGCCCAAGAGAGGCCCAAGAAGCAAAAATCGTGCCATTCCTATGGGAAAACGTATATTTTTTTCGCGCGTCCAAGACGGCCCAAGAGGCGCCCAAGACCGCCCCAAGACGGCCCAAGAAGCTTCCAAGAGGGCCCCAGGACAGCCCAAGAGGGCCCCAAGACGGCCCAAGAGGCGCCCAAGATGGCCCAAGAGGGCCCCAAGACGGGCCCAAGAGGGGGCCCAGAGGGGGACCACGAACCGCAAGCTCGAGCCTTCCGCCCCAAGAGGCCGCCAGGAGGCCCCAAGGAGGCCCCTCAAGAGGCCCCAGGAGACCCCCAAGAGGCCCAAAGGAGGCCCCGAGAAGCCCCAAATCGGCCCCAAAATGCTTCGAACCTGCTTCCAGGAGGCCCCCGACAGGTTCAGAGGCTCCCGAGAAGCTACGTCAAACTCCCAGCGAGCGGCCGGACGAGGCCCCCCACAAAATCACAAGAGGGTTCCAGTATTTGTATCCTTCAGCGCTCTCTGGCCTTCTTCCCCCTGCCCCCTTCCCTGCGACTTTCGTTGACTCAAGCTCGCCTCCTAGCTAGAACCTAAGCGCGCGCGAAGCGCGCGCGTGGTTCTAGTATATATATATATATATATATATATATATATATATCTGGGCGCAGTGCGCCCCCCCGCCGACGTGATGTCGACGGGGGGCGGTCTGGCCGTGCGCGTCGGAGCTCGGGCGGGGCGCCGCTCCGCTCCGCTGCCCTCGCCGAGCGCGTTCCGACACTTTCGGGATGCTTACGCGCACGCGTCCGTCAAGCATGCCTTCTTACATGTAACGCATCGTGAATCCCCCGCGGCGGAGTCAGGCCACCTGGCGAGAAGTCACTTTGCGGGCAGCGGGCCGCGCTCGTCTACGCTCGCCCTGGCAGGAAAGACCCGGCCTTGACCGCGCTTCGCGCGCGGTTGACTTGTGGGCAGGGCGCCCAGATGCGCGCGCGTCCATCGCGCAGGCGGGGCCAGTCATTCGAGGCCGCCTGCTCGGTGGTGCGCCGAGGGGGAGGTGGAGGCGAATGAGAGGCGTCCTGTTGGGGCCCCAATAGCGCCGCGGACCGGGTCGTCACTGCAGGGGGCCACGGGAGCACGAAAAAGTACGAGGAGGCCCCCCCGCAGTCATTGACCAGATCGCGATAGATGTGGGGCGCAATATATCGGGGAAAGCAGCAGGGCACAGGAACGTCAATGGCTTCGGGCAAGGAGCAGGGACCTGCCACGTGTAGGAGCTAGAGCCAGGAATTTTGGGCACTCCTTGTCGGGGCGCGCGCGCACATGGCCTGTTGAAGGAGAACAGCATGTAGAAGATAGTGGCAACGGACTTCCAGTGATCGAACGCGGTTTGCCGCCTCGATTGCGGCGGCTTCGAGCCTGTTCTTGCAGGCCACCCCGACTGGGAGGGTGCTTGCGCGGGCTCGGCCATCGGTCCTGCCCGCGACGCCAGGTTCGCCCGCAGTGAGCGCTGACACAGCGTTGCGCACAGCGCCTGGTGTGGAGCCTGGGACTGAGACGAGCGTTTGACTGTTAGCCGCCACGTCGCCTGGCGGTGGTGTCCGCTGTGGTCAGACGTGGTGGCCGCTTCTTTTGTAGTGAATCCGGTCCAACCTATCTTAATCCCAACCAATCAAGTCGAATGCTATCCGCTCTTCCTCCCCCTCCTTCCCCCGCTTCTCCTCCTTCTTCTTCGCGCGCGTGCTTGCGCGGCCCTTTGGTGGAGCCTCGCCAGGATCAGTTCAGCTGATGTCTAAGAAGGGGCGATGCGTGGTGGGAAGGCATGAAGAATTGCCAGGAGGAAATAGGGAACACATTTGAAGGATGGGGCAGGGCAGAGGGCTGGACGAGTGAGGGTGGAGGGAGCAGGCGGCAGGGAGGAGGGAGGGAAAGGGAGGAGGGAGGGCGATTCTGATTATGATTCGGATTTTGATGACGATGGCGATAACTATGATGATGATGATGATGATGATGATGATGATGATGATGATGATGATGATGATGATGATGATGATGATGATGATGATGATGATGATGATGATGATGATGATGATGCTGATGCTGCTGCTGCTGATGATGATGATGATGATGATGATGATGAAGATGATGATGATGCTGCTGATGATGCTGATGATGATGCTGATGATGATGATGATGATGAGTATGAATATCAAACTGAAGACGACGACGAAGATGAATCCGATGGTGATGATCATGATGATGCTGCTGCTTCTGATACCGATTATTATGACGATGATGATGAGTACGAAGCTGACGATGAACATGATGATGAAGATTAAGATGAATATCAAGATGAATATGACGACGAATGATCAGGATGCTGATGATGCTGATGATGCTGATGACGATGACGAGGACGATGACGATGACGATTACGATGATGATGATGGTGGTGATGATTATGACGGTGATGGCGATGATGATGCTGATTCTGGTGGTGTTGGTGATGACGATGATGATGATCATGATGATGCTGCTCATGATGATGATGACGATGAATGAAGGTGACTGATGATGCTGACGATGAGGCTCTTGTTGATGATGATGGCGATAATGACGATGATGCTGCTGATGATGATGCTGACGATGCTGATGATGATGATGGTGCTGATGATGCTGATAGTGATGATGATTGTATCGGTGTTGCTTGTGGTAATGCTGACGATGTTGATGATGATGAGGTTGATGACGATGACGATGACGGTGACGACGGTGACGACGATGATGATGCTGATCATGATTTTGAGGAGGAGGATGCTGCTGCTGATGATGATGATGAGGAGGATGATCGCGGAAAAGGTGATGATGCTGCTGCTGATGATGATGCTAATACTGATGCTGATGATGATGCCAATGCTCATGCTGATGCTGATGATGATGCTGATGCTGATGATGATGCTGATGATGATGATGATGTTGATGATGATGCTGCTGCTGATACTGATGATGCTGATGATGGTGGTGGTGGTGGTGATGGTGGTGGTGGTAGTGATGATGATGCTTCTGATGATGATGCTTCTGATGCTGCTGATGATGATGATGATGATGATGATGATGATGATGATGATGATGTGGAGGAGGCGGAGGAGGAGGAGGGGGAGGATGATGATGATGCTGATGCTGCTGCTGCTGATGATGATGGTGATGATGATGATGATGATGATGATGATGATGATGATGATGATGATGACGATGATGATGATGATGATGATGATGAAGATGATGATGCTGCTGATTTTGATGATGATGGTGGTAGTGCTGGTGGTGGCGGTGGTGATGATGGTGGTGGTGGTGATGGTGATGATGGTGGTGATGATGATCATGGTGGTGTGGATGATGATGAGGAGGAGGAGGAGATGAGGGAGCAAGGGGCAGCGATCAGAGAGGAGCAATCAGGGAGGATGATGAAGCAGGGATTGTTAGAGAGGAAGTTCTGAACAGCGTGGAGTCGTGCTGAGGTAGGTGCGAGCAGGGATGATGGAACAGGGAGGAGCGAGGAGCGAACGGGGAGGAGGGCGCCGGGCGGATGGAGGAGCTAGCAGCAAATCGCGTGCAGGCTGGAGGAATGGGGGAGGATGCCCCAACTTTCTTGGAAGTTCTTGAGCGCCCTGATAGTCAACCTTCGCAAACCCAGCGCCCTCCTCTCAAATGATGCTGCTGACTATTGCCGTGGCGATAATGTTCAGGAAAACGAGGAGGAGGAGGAGGAGGAGGAGGAGGAGGACGAGGACGAGGAGGAGGAGGAGGAGGAGGAGGAGGAGGAGGAGGAGGAGGAGGAGGAGGAGGACAGGGAACAGAAAATGGGTCGAGACCCTTCGCGTCCCGCAAAGGGAGGGCGGTCCCCCCCCCTGAGACCGCACCGCAGACCGCGCCCAAAGGCGCCCCCTGGGAACTGCCGCCTCCCCCCCGAACGCAGAGGGGGGCCGTTCCCAGGGTCGGGTCTGGGGAGAGGCCGCCCCTCCCAGGTCCCCGAAAACTCAGACCACCACGATCTTCGGGAGCCCGCCGAGCTCGAAAAGGGCAGAGAACCCCACGCTCCTGGACCCCCTCCGATGGCCTGGAGCCCCACCCCCCGGGACAGGATGCGCTGCTTGGGCTCCAGGGCCGCTTCGGTGCACCCCTCTCCCGGACGGACTCGTCCCCGAAGCCGTCGAAGGTGAGCCCCTCCTGCACGCACTCATGCTGGACGCTCTCCTGGTCGCGCTCCTCGCCGAAGACCCCGAACGAGAGCCGCTCCTGCACGCGCTCCTCCTGGCCGCACTCATGGACGCACTCCTCACCGAAGTCGCCGAAAGTGAGCCCTTCCTGCACGGGCTCCTGGACGCACTCACTCCCCGAAGCCGTCGATAGTGGGCCCCTCCTTTACGCACTCTGGCTCGTCCACGCCGTCCCCGATGCAGAAGAGCTGCGGGTTGGACGTGCCGATCTGCTCCTGCTGCACGTCCGACTGCAGCTGCCCACCGACCTTCAGCATGTACAACTGCTCATCGTCCGCCCTCCACTGCAAGAGAGTGGCCAACTCCCTCGCGCCCATCATGCACACCACTGTGCACTGCTCGGTCAGCGTCTGCGGCGGTGCTTGCTGGCTCTTGGGCTGCGTGACTTCGAGCGGCGCTCCGGGAGCACAAGCCATCCTCTTGTGGCCGTAGGCATCCCACACATGCGGATCGCGCGGTCTCGGTGACCTCTCCGGCACCGCGGGTGGGTCCGCCAGGGGATGTTCCTTTGTCTCCTTTTTCTCCTTCTTCACCTTCTTCTTCTTCTTCTTCTTCTTTACCTTCTTCTCCTTCTTCTCGTTTTTGCCGGCAAGCTTGGCGTCCAGCTTCTCCGATTCCACCTGCATGGGCAGTTGCGCCACTCCTGCAAAAAGAATGGGGCTCCGCTCCGCCATCGGATTCCCCTGCGTCAACACAGGCCCAGCGTCCCACTCGCCGGGGGGCGGGGAGATGCCCTGGGGCACCACTGGCGTCGACGCCTGCCGCGTGGTCTTCTGCGGCTCCATCACGCGATCCATCAGCGCCAGGAGGACCTGCGGCGCTGAGGACGGCCGCGGACGGGGTCTTGCCGACGGCTGCACCGGTGCCAGCACCTTCCGCCGCGGCGGCGGCAGCGGGCCATGCGCCTCCAGCGCTGCCTGCACCGCCGCGTCCACCGCCGCACCGACCAGCTTCTCCTGCAGGGGCACTCGGAGCTGCTGTCCCTGCTGCGGCTGGCGGCGCTCGCGCCTCCACGGCGCTTCCTCTGCGCCCGCCCATGACATGGCCCGCCCCCCCGCTGCGCCGTCGAGAAGTGCGCGGAGGCCCGCCCGGGCCCGCCCGGGCCAGGACGGCTAGGAGGAGGAGGAGGAGGAGGAGGAGGAGAGGAGGAGGAGGAGGAGGAGGAGGAGGAGGAGGAGGAGGAGGGGGAGGGGGAGAGGACGAGGGGGCCATCTTATTTTTTTTTGCTGCGGGTCGGGAGGGTCTCTCTTGTCTTCTCGCCATCAGCAGCCTCCGCGGCCCCGCGCCGGGCGCGCGCCGGCCCTGGGCGGCCGCCCCGCGCGCGCGCGGACGCCCGCGCGCGGGGGCCGCGCGCGGCGCCCAGCGCTCGCTCGGGGCCCTCGCGGCCGGCGAGGGCGGCGGCGGCGTGCGGGCTTGGCCCCCTCCCCCCCCACACACACCCTGCGCGCCTCCTCCTGCTGCTGCTGCTCCCTCCTCTCTCGCTCCCTCCTGCTGCTGCTCCCTCCTCTCTCGCTCCCTCCAGCTGCTGCTCCCTCCTCTCTCTCTCTCTCTCGCTCTCGCTCCCTCCGTGAGTTTCGATCAGATCTCGGACGTCTCCATCTCTCCCGCCTTAAGTTTCACGCAGCGCTCGGACGTTTCCATGCTATGTACATATATATATATACAGTTGTATCCACTTATGTTTGCAGATTAGCCAGATGTATATCTCTCTCTATATTTATATTTGAGTGATTATATTTATGTATATCGGTATATGTGTATATTTGTGTATATATATATATGTATGTATGTGTATATACATACACACATATATTATATATATATATATTATATATATATATATATATATATATATATATATATATATATATATAGGCCGGGGGGGGGCAGCAGGTGCCTGTACCCTCCATGGGCGCCCCCCTGGGGTTCTGGGGGGGGTCTCAAAGCTCTCGAGACGGCTGGGGCCTGGCCCGAGACCGGCCACGACAGGCTAAGGGGGTCCCAAGAGGGCCCAATACGGTCCCAAGAGGCCCCGAATACGCCCAAGATGCCCTCAAGACGGCCGACGAGGACTCCCCAGGACGGCCTCAAGAGGCTCCCCAAGAGGGCCCTGTGAGGCAAAACTCATAATTTTTTCCCAGGTTTTTGAAGTTTGGCGTTCTCGCTTTTCCCGCCTCCCAACGCCCCCTCACGGCCTCGGAGGCCCTTCAGATCGTTCCAAGACGGCCCACGAGGCCCCGAAGAGGGCCCCAAGACGGCCCAGGAGGCTCCCCACACAACCCAAGTGTGCCCCACGAGCGCCCCAAAAGGGGGCCCAGAGGGGGACCACGAACTGATATTTTGAGGCCTCTGGCCCTAGAGGCCCCCAGTAAGCTCCCGGAAGCTTCCAAGAGGCTCCCAAGAAGCCGCGTGAGGCCCCCAAGAGGCCCCCAGGAAGCCTCAAGAGGCTCCCTAGGGGCGCCCAGGGAACGCCAAAGAGGCCCCCCAACACACCCCAGCAAATCCTGTCCTCAGAAAGCTTCTCGGGGACAGGCTTCATCATGGGCCCGAGAGTCTCCAGAGGCTCCGAAGTAACATCACGCTACCGGAGAGCTGTCTGGGATGTTGACTGAGAACATGACTGATCGCCTTCTCGCGGCCCTCTGCGGATCGTTTCGCACAAAGTTGCCCCAAGTGCCATTTTGAACCGTATGGTAGCACCCGGCACGTGTTCCGGCTTCTCCGTACGCTGGGGCCCGAGTCTGTGACTTAGTGATCGGCTTCGGCCGGTCCTCCGGAGGGGGTCCAGAAACGCTGGATGGATTTTGGGAGGGGTCCATCCGACGAATACGACGACGAAGACGACGAAACGACGACGACGACGACGACGACGACGACGACGACGACGACGACGACGACGACGACGACGACGACGACGACGACGACGACGACGACGACGACGACGACGACGACGACGACGACGACGACGACGACGACGACGACGACGACGACGACGACGACGACGACGACGACGACGACGACGACGACGACGACGACGACGACGACGACGACGACGACGACGACGACGACGACGACGACGACGACGACGACGACGACGACGACGACGACGACGACGACGACGACGACGACGACGACGACGACGACGACGACGACGACGACGACGACGACGACGACGACGACGACGACGACGACGACGACGACGACGACGACGACGACGACGACGACGACGGCGCGCCCCAAGAGGCGACATGACGACGATGACGACGGCACCCCCAACAGGCTCCCCAAGACGCCCCAAAGAGCCACATTCCCAGAAGGCCCTCTGGGAACCCGATTCATCAGGCCTCCGCCCCCCTACGCAACCATCTTCCCCGTAAGCCTTTCAGAATACGGATTGACATGCGTGGACTTCTCACTGCCCATAATGCGTTCAGCGTTATGAACACTTCTTCACTTTCCGTTCAAACCATTTGTATTCCACTACTTCAGTGGAGCAGTGAACTTGTCGAGGCCTGGGACCTGCTAGAACATGAGCGTGCGCGAGTCGCGCGACGGTTCAAGCATACAGTCTACACATCTATATGCGTGCATATATACACATGGGACTAGCAACATGCTTAACGTCATTATTCGTAATTGTGATACACTACCATCTTATATCCTATAACCACCACTGCGCTTGTATAATATGACCTACTGTACGATCGTTCAACATTATTTAACTTGATATAGCACCTATATTTGTATAGCACCTATTATGACGTGACGTATTACAATATATCATAACATAATCTGATACAGCGCAGTCTAGTATTACACATACTACTACGATATAACACGGTACAATCGAATGTGATACACACCGCTGTTATATACGAGGAGATTAATTAGTGCGTTATTATATTGCATATCGTACTATAACACATAATAATGTAGTGCCCCTTCATATAATGCGATACCAGACTATGCGCTACACTACATAATATAGTATCATGTGGCATGCCAGCACATGATACATTGTAGTATATAATGAGACATGCTAGTATACTACACGATACTGCACCACACGGCAACCTATATATGTATGTATGCATGCGTGTGTGTATGCACCTCTGTCTGTTTGTCTGTCTGTCTGTCTGTATGTATGTATGTATGTATGCAGGTATGCATGTATTTTCTTGCATATGTACGTATGGTTACCAGGCAATCCATGCATACGTACATATTCGTATTTGTACATGAAGCTGTACATATATACGTACACATATATGTATATGTATTTGTATTTGTATATGTATTTGTATATGTATATGTGTATGTTTATGTCTTTGTATGTGTATATGTATATGTACATATATACGCATGTATGTATGCATGCTTGTATATATGTATGCATGCATGCATGCATGCATGCATGCAGGTGTGTATGTACGTGTATACATATATGTACATATGTGTGTGTATGCGTGTATGTATGTACATGCGTATGAATGAATGTATGTATGTATGTATGCCTGAATGTATGTATATGTGTATGCATGTATTTATGTATGTATGTATGCATGTGTGTATGTGTGTATGTATGTCTGTAGGTCTGCACGTATGCATGCATTTACGTAGGTATGTAAGTATGTATGTATGCGTGTCTACATGCATGTATGTACATATGTATCTATGAAGGTGTAATTGTATGTCTCGACGACGCCTACGGCGAATCACCGCCGCCCCCTGACTTTTTTGAAGCGCCCATGTGGCCGAACGTTGAGGTTAGACCTGCCAAGCTATCGGACCATGTTCCCCGAATCGGTTTGGAAAGCCTTCGGGGAACACGTGGGCATCTTGAAGGTCATCTTGGTCGTCTGGAGGCCATTTCGACCCTTTCGGGCCTTCTTCGGGGACGTCTTGGAGGGCTCTTGGGCCGTCTTGGAGGCCATGTTGAGCGTCTTGGAGGTCTCTTGGGCCGTCTTAGGGGCCTCTTGGGGCCGTCTTGTGCCTCTTGGGCGATCTTTGGGGGCACTTGGGCCGTCTCGGGCCGTTGGAAGGCCAACAAAAAAGCAAATGCCACAATCCTCCAAAAACTCATGGGAAATCAATGATTTTGGCCTTTTCGGGCCTTCCTGGAGGTCCTCTTGGAGGCCTCTTGGGCCGTCTTGGGCCATCTTAGGGCCATCTTCGGCCGTTTCGGTGGGCTCCTGGCCCGTCTGACGCCGTCAGAAGCCGTTTGGGGGGCCTCTCTGGGCCGACTTGGGGCCCTCTTGGAATGCTTCAGGGCCGTCCTGGAGGCCATCTTGGGCGTCTTAAAGGCTTCCTGTGCCGTCTTGGGGGCCTCTGGGGCAGTTTTGGGGCCATCTTGGAGGTCTCTTGGGCGATCTTTGGGCGATCTTTGGGGGCTCTGGGGCCGTCTCGGGCCGTCGGAAGGCCGAAACGACGCAACTGTCAAAATCCTTCAACAACTCAAGGAAAATACATGTTTTTTTGTCTTTTCTGGCCTTCCTGGAGGCCCTCTTGGAGGCCTCTTGGGCCGTCTTGGGCCAGCTTCGAGCCAACTTCGGCTATCTTGGTGGGTTCCTGGCACGTCTGACGCCGTCGGGAGCCGTCTTGGGGGCCTCTCTGGGCCGACTTGGGGCCCTCTTGGGGCGCTTCGGGGCCGTCTGAGAGGCCATCTTGGGCGTCTTGGAGGACTCTTCGCCCGTATTGGGGCCCTCTTGGGGCCGTCTTGGGGGTCTCTTGGGACGTTCTGGGGCCATCTGGGAGGCCTCTTGGGCGATCTTGAGTCGATCTTGGAGGCCTCTTGGGCCGTCTTAAGCCGTCGGAAAGCCGAAAAGGGGCAAATACCACAATCTTAACAATAATCTAAGGAAAGTCTATAATTTTGGCCTCTTCGGGCCTTCCTGGAGCACCTCTTGGAGGCCTCTTGGGCCGTATTGAGGCCTCTTGGGTCGTCTTGGGCCATCGTGAGGCTATCTTTCGCCATCTTGGGTACATCTTGGGCCGTCTTGGAGGCATCTTGGGGCCATCTTACCCGTCTTGGAGGCCATCTTGGCCGTCTTGGAAGCATCTTGGAGGCCATCTTGGGCCATCTTGGAGCCATCTGGGCAACCACCTCTGGAAGATCCTGGGCAATCCTTTCGGGTGGCCCGCGGGCCGCGCCGGAGCCCCAGGGGGAGTTCTTCTGGAAAAGGAGCCAGAACCAGAACCGAAAGGGTTCTCGCACGCCAGGCACCCCTGCGATGAATCGACAGGGGGCGGCGGATGTGATGGCCCTCGGCCCATCCCGCCACCGTGCCTGGGCTGCGGGTGTGAGGCTGACTGGAGGAGGAGGAGGAAGAGGAGGAGGAGAAGGAGGAGGAAGAGGAGAAGGAGGGGAGAGGGGGAAGGAGGGGAGGAGGAGAAGGAGGAGGAGGAGGAGGAGGAAGAGGATGGAGGAGGAGGAGGAGGAGAGAGGAGGAGGAGGAGAGGGAGGAGGAGGAGGAGGAGGAGGAGGGAGGGAGGAGGAGGAGGAGGATGAGGAGGAGAGGAGGAGGAGGGAGGAGAGGAGGAGGAGGAGGAGGAGGAGGAGGAGGAGAGAGAGAGGAGGAGGAGGAGGAGGATGAGGAGGAGGAGGAGGAGGAGGAGGGGAGGAGGAGGAGGAGGAGGAGGAGGAGGAGGAGGGAGGAGGAGGAGGGAGGAGGAGGAGGAGGAGGAGGAGGAGGAGGAGGAGGAGGAGGAGGAGGAGGAGGAGGAGTGCGCGTTGGAATCTCGTGGGCGGCTCTTCTGGGGCCTCTTGGAGGAGGCGGGCCTCGGGGCGCCGCGGGCGGGGCCGGGGCTCGCGCAGGACATCGACTGCAGAGGCGACTTGCCCCAGGACTGTTTTTTACAGTGGGGGCGCGTGCCAAGAAACCAGTTGGATTTTGCCAGGGTGCCCTGGGTTTCTTGGATTTCGATGGGCCCCCAACAAGACCTTGACGATTTTCGATCGACAAATTTGGGTTTTAACTGAACAAATCGCGGATTTCAGGGTTGGGTTTCTTGCGGAGGTTTCTTGTGGCCGAGCCCCCACTGTACCCGTCGATCTCAGCAGGCGATGCGTAGAGTGCTCGATCTCCTGCTCGAAGGACGGCGGCCAGTCTGTCCAGGCTCGGGCCTGTCCAGGATCGTTTTTTTTTTGCTCTTTCCCCTCGGATCCGCAAGTTGGGACTTCGGGTTGTAGTCATCAGCGCCCCTGCGGTTCTCGACGCTCCCTCTCGTGCAGTTCTCGACGCCCCCCACCACCCTCCTCCTCCTCCTCCTCCTCCTCCTCCTCCTCCTCCTCCTCCTCCTCCTCCTCTCCTCTACCTCCTCCTCCTCCTCCTCCTCCTCCTCGTCTACCTCCTCCTCTCCTCCTCCTCCTCCTCCTCCTCGTCCACCTCCTCCTCCTCCTCCTCTCCTCCTTCTCCTCCTCTACCTACTCCTCCTCCTCCTCCTCCTCCTCCTCCTCCTCCTCGTCTACCTCCTCCTCCTCCTCCTCCTCCTCCTCCTCCTCCGCGCCCCTGCGGTCCTCGACGCCCTCTCCCTGCCGAGCCGACCCGATCCTCCCCCGCACCTCCCCCCGCCGCCGCCCGCCGGCCGAGGCACGGCGGGCAACGCGCGCCGGCGATGGCGTCGCCGGAGGCGGACCGCGCGGCGGCGCCGCTGCTGCCCAGCAGCTTGAGCGCGGCGCGCGGGGGGTGCGGGTTCGCTTGTGATCTTGATATCGGGCGACGAAATCTATACATATCCACTGCTCCCTGACCATGCCCATCTTGAACCCAGGAGCTATGCACGCGCCCTCCTGGACAAGCCAGGAGGGCGTGGCGTATACACCGCTGCGGGGTTGAGGATGGGCCTGGCCAGGGAGCAGTGGATATGTATAGATTTCGGCGCCCTATGATACTGAGATCGATTGTGAGATCGATGGTGAGACCGATCGATGTGGAACCCAGGTGTACCCAGGAACCCAGGAGCCCAGGGCTGCAGGCGCCTCGCCGCCCTCCAAAAAAATCGGCCCGGAGCCTGGAGCAGGGAGCCGGGGAACCCGGAGCCGGGAGCGAGAGCGCCAGGGCGGATAGGGCGGGCCCAGCAGCAGGAATTGCTGAGTACTTGGTAATCAACACACACACATCACCACCCACCAAACCACCCCAACCCAACCCGAAGGCCTCGATTTGCCCTCCATTTCCAGGGGGGGGGGGTCGGGGAACATCGAGAAAACACATGTGGAGCCCGTACCCCCCCCACCCCGAAATTCGGGTCTTCGGGTTGGGTTAGGGTGGTCTGGTAGGTAGTCAGGTGGTAAACTGTTCGGAGGTTGACAGACCTCCTACCTTGACACGTCGATGAATGAATTGGCCTCTTTCGGCTCGCGAGAGGGCGTCACGGCCGTCCTTTTTGCGGGTCCAGGTCCGTCGGTTTCGGTCCCAGGCCGTTTTCACTGAGGGGAGGTTTGCTAAAGGGAGGTTTGTCCACCGCCGAACTGTGGGAGCCTGGTAGACGCTTTGAATTTCGTCTTTAGCGCCGATTCGCGTCGATTAGCGTCTGGGAGTCGACGAGGCAGCACCGACTCAGCGTCGGTCGGCGTCGGCTGGCCTCGATCTGGCGTCGATTTAGCTTCGATTAGCGTCGATTCGCAAGAGCCGACGAGATGGTCTGCAAGGCTCCCATGAGTTGCCGCCGAAAGCGGGGGAACGGGGTTCAGGGGCAACGACGAGGGGGGGGGATGACTCGAGCCCCAATCGCCCACTGATTGCCGCCAGGGGCCCGACAGCCCCACCCTGCCCAAGAACGTGGGGGTTTGCTATCGGGGGGCCTCTCTCCGATCCAGCGGCGATGTGTCCCCGATTCCGGGGTGTGGTGGAGCGGGGAGGCAGGGGCAACCCTTCGAGTAGAAGGGCGACTACATTGTGGATTTACCCCCAAATTGAGATGTTCGTCGAAACTACGGACAAGGCGTGCAGAGTTACTAGATCTGCGAACATTCTGCGGTTTTGGTTTTGGATTCCACGGGAAGTCGAATCTTGGGGTACACCCTAGGCGATGCTTAAGAAAACCTAAGTTTTCGTCCAGAGTCTCGATTATTCTTACGTTTTCAATGTAAATCCCACGATGTTGATAGAAATGTTGGGTTTTTATTCAAGTTCTGAGACTATGAATTTCTTATTCCATGATTTCTTAAGCATTTCGCAGGGTGTAAGGCAATTCTGTAGCCCTCAGAGCTGGGCGCCGCCATTTTTTGTCGCACCGAGCGTTCCCGCCCAGCACCGGGCCCCCGGAACCATCGCGGGTCGGAGGCGGCTCGAAAAGTGTCGTAGAGAGATGGGGTCCAGGGCTCCGGTCGTGATTTTTTCGCGACGTTGCCACTTCTTCGCCATGCCCGGTCTGAGGGGCGTTAGGGTTGTGGAAGTCGACCAATGGAGAGGGAGCGTGCTGCCACATATTTCCCAGATGTCTAAAAATATGTTTCAAACATGTTTTTAGTATGTAGAAAACATGTTTGAGCATTTTTAGAACATGTTTGAAGCATTTTTAGAGCATTTGTAGAATATGTTTGAATCATTCTTAGAACTTCATCCAATGATAGGATTGCTAGAGTGTCCATTGTCATGGCATCCACAACGTTAGGGGGAGATGGGCTCAGTGGGGCAGCGGGGAGTGCATCGCCCCGTCTCAGCGGCGTTCCAGCCTCGGGATGCCCTCGAGCAGCTGCGCCTCGCCGAGAGAGCGTTGCGGGGGGGCCCAGCTCGTGGCTCGGCCGGAGCGCCGAGCAGTGGCCCGAGAGCCAGGGGGGGCAACGCTGGGGGGGGGGGGGACTGTCACCACCCATCAAACCACCCCAACCCAACCCGAAGGCTTCAATTCGCCTTCAATTTCCAGTGGGGGGGGGTGTCGGGGAACGTCGACAAAAACACACATGGAGCCCATACCACCCCCCCAACCGAAATTCGGGTCCTCGGGTTGGGCTGGGGTGGTCTGGTAGGTAGTCAGCTTGGCTTCGGGGGAACGCATTGGCCCCAGATCGCCCATGCATCGCCGATGTGGTGGCCTGGTGGCCCACCCCGCCCTCCTCCTCCTCCTCCTCCTCCTCCTCCTCCTCCTCCTCCGCCTCCGCCTCCTCCTCCTCCTCCGCCTCCTCCTCCTCCTCCTCCTCCGCCTCCGCCTCCGCCTCCGCCTCCGCCTCCGCCTCCGCCTCCGCCTCCGCCTCCGCCTCCGCCTCCGCCTCCGGAGTCGCTGCCGGGGGGCCATCGCCGATCCGTCGGCGGTGCGCCGCCGGCTCCGCGCACGATGGACTGGCGCGCGGCGGGGGGCGGCCTCCCGAGAGAGCGGGGGGGGGCTTCTCGGCAGGCGGAGGGGCTTCCCGAGATCCCTCCGGGCTTCTGCGGGGCCTTCGGGGAAGCCTCCCGGCCCGTCGGCGAAGGCCACGCCCACCTCTATGCATACGAGGAGCACCCCGTCCTCTCGGAAGGCCCCCCCCCCCCCTCGCTGCCACCCCCACCGTGAGCGCCGCCAAGGGGGGCAACGGGAGCATGCCTCTGCGAGCGCCGCACAGGGGGGGGGGGTCGGCAGACGGGAGGAACCTCCTCGGTGTTCGAGGGCCTGCGGCCACTGTGGGGCGTTGTCCCCGCAGACGGCATCCGTGCACCCCCACCGTGCCTGGCCAGGCCCGTCCTGGGCCCCGCTGTGGTGCCTACGCCCTCCTGGCATCGGCCAGGAGGGCCCAGGCTGGCCCTGGCAGCCTCGGCGGGCCCTGGTCCTGCGGCCACGTCTCGTCGAGGGCCCCCCCCCTTCGGGGGGGCGCAGGGCTCGTCCCGAGCGGCCGCCTGCGGCCGAGTCCTCCTCCGCCTCGTGTGCTCGTCTGGGCCTTCGGGGGGGCCGTCGTCGCCGCGGGCAGGCCCGCCCCGACGTCCTGGTCCGGGCGCGCGCCAGGGCAGGTCCAGGGTGCGGCCGTGAGGGGGACGACGGAGGTCGGGGAGGAGGGAGGGAGAGAGGGAGGGAGAGGGAGGGAGGAGGGCGGGAGGGGGGATGGAGTGGGGAGGAGGGTGGGGAGGGGGGAGGGAGGGAGGTCGCGAGGGAGGGAGAGGGAGGGCGGGAGGGGGGAGGGAGGGGGAGGAGGGAGGGCGGGATGAGGGGGGTGGACAAGTGAGGAGGGAGGCGCTCATGCTCGTCGGTCGTCGTTCGTCGTCGTCGTTCGTCGTCGTCGGTCGTCTCGTCGGTCGTCGGTCGTCGGTCGTCGGTCGTCGGTCGTCGGTCGTCGTCGTCGTCGGTCGTCGTCGGTCGTCGTCGGTCGTCTCGTCGTCGTCCTCGTCGTCCGTCGTCCGTCGTCCGTCGTCGTCGTCGTCGTCGTCGTCGTCGTCGTCGTCGTCGTCGTCGTCGTCGTCGTCGTCGTCGTCGTCGTCGGTCGTCGCTCGTCGGTCGTCGGTCGTCGGTCGTCGGTCGTCGGTCGTCGGTCGTCGGTCGTCGGTCGTCGGTCGTCGGTCGTCGGTCGTCGGTCGTCGTCGGTCGTCGTCGGTCGTCCTCGTCGTCCTCGTCGTCCGTCGTCCGTCGTCCGTCGTCGTCGTCGTCGTCGTCGTCGTCGTCGTCGTCGTCGTCGTCGTCGTCGTCGTCGTCGTCGCCTTCCCCCCGCCGCCTCCTCGTCCCTGGCGGCAGCCGGGGTCAGGGTTTCCAGGGCTAGTGAGGACCCCCATCACGCTGTGTGAGAGGACAGGTGCTTCAAAAGGCAATCTCAGCAGAGCCCCAGCCCACCCACGCTGGCCCGAAGGGGCCCAGCCTTTCGGTGGTCTCTCTCTCTCTCTCTCGCTATCTCGCTGTCCCTCGCTCTCACACTACCCCTCTCTCTCTCTCTCTCTCTCCTGCACACCCTCTCTCTCCCGCACTCCCTCTTTCTCACACGGGTTGGCTTCCTCGTCCTCTGCGTCGTCCTCTCGCGGAGGGACGGCCAGCGGCGAGGCCGCGAGGAGACCCCCGGAAGGAGGCGAGGGCAAGGGGTCCTCTGACTCTGAAGGGGGTCTTACTGTGTAGTTTGCTTTCTTGACTTTGGGCCGCTCCTGAGCACCTGAGCCATGGTCATCGCTGCTTGATGAGGCGACCCCGTGTGGGAGGCGCACAGAGGTCAAGTCCTTTGGTGGGCGCAGCCCTCCTGTACTCGTGGCAGGATCCAGCGCGATCGACAGCAGCCTTGCGCGCGAGCGCCGTGCGTTTCCGCGGCACCCCTTGGCTGATGCTAAGCACGTTGTCTGTTTGTTTGTTTGTTTGTTTGTTTGTTTGTTTGTTTGTGCTGACCTTTCAAGTTTTCGATCTTCGGCCGACCGAAGCGGGGAGACGAACAGCAGCCCGAAACGGAGGCGGAAGGGCAGTGCAAGACCGGATTGCACCAGAAACGATGCGAACGAGACTCCCCAATCGGAAGAACAATCACCTCCAAACGGAAGAGCAAAGCGCCGATCTTGAAAACCGAGAAGTAACGCCCCACCCCAAGCGTGTTTCTCTCTGACACCCTCTGAGGACCGCCCTGCCCGCTGCTCCCCCCCTCGATCGGGCGCGGCTCGGACGAGGAGCAGTCCGTTCGGGGGCGTTCCAGAACGTCCTCGGAGCTTTCCGGGCCGCTCTTGAAAAGTCCGCGGCGCGCCCGAGACATCCTCCGGAGCGGGTCGCTCGCTGGCGTTCTTGAACCGCTTCGCTTGGCCGCAGTGCCCTCGATCGGCCCATCCTGCGTCGCGTTGCCCAGGGTGGCCGCGAGCGCATCGGCTTGCATCCTAGGGGCAGAATGGGGGGTAGAAGGGGGGTCGACCCCGATCCAAACCTCACGGATCATCAATCCGTTCTTCCTCACCCGGAATTGTCCTCGTCTTGGCCTCGTCTTACAACACTGCCCGCCGCCTCCCCCCCTCGATCGCGACCTGCTGCCTGGCGAGGCCCCCCGCCGCGTGGCCGCGCGGGTCGCCACCTCGACGCAGGGGGCGGCGCACAGCGCGGCGCGGCGGCCGCCGCTGCTGCCACCGCCGCCTGCAATTATTGGAGGAAAACCACCCCGACCCATAATTGGCGCTTGCTGAGCGGCCCTGGGCGTCTTCGAAGCAGCACTGTCCTGTTCGATTGCTCCTTTGGGTGGGTTTACTGACGGTTCGCTCGTCGGGGTGCTTATTATGAGGGTGGGTTTTCTGCTCTCTATGCTCGCCCGCTCTGCCCACGCGGCCACCGCGGCGGCCGCCGCGGCGACCTTCCTGCGTTGCCTCGGCTGCAGTGGCGGGATGGCCGTGGCGGCTGTGGTGGAGGGGAGCGGATGCTGCTCCTGCTGCTGCTGCTGCTGCTGCGGAGGAGCAGCCGCAGCCGCAGCCGCGTCAGTACGTCAGTACCAGCGTAATCGTCAGCATCCTGCAGTGAGCGTGGTCATGACCATGAGCGTCTGCGTCAGTATGAGCACCAGGGCCAGCACTGGCACATGTAAAATTGCCAGGATCAGGATCAGCATCAGCAGGCAGCAGTTGCACCAGGCGGTGCATGCGCTTAAGCTCGAATTTCCTTGTTCGTACCTCCCAGTCTTTTTTGGCAAGGGGCCAATGTTACAGATACCGAGAGAGCGATCGGGCGATCGAGTGATCGGGCAAGGAGGCGGAGGAGGAGGAGGAGGAGGAGGAGGAGGAGGAGGAGGAGGAGGAGGAGGAGGATCAGGAGGGGAGGAGGACCGACGGGTAGTTCCATGTCGCGCACAGGGGGAGGAGTGCGGCGGGAGGGAGGATGGGAAAGAGTGAGGGCGGAAAGGGAGGATGGACGAATAATCTCGCGCCCGAGATCGTGGGAGCGTCGCGAGCATGCCTCTCTTTCAACTAGGGCCTCCTGGCCTCCCCTCTCTTCCCCTCCCGTCCCCCTCCTCTTTCCCTGCCCTAGCCTTCTGCCCATGGGGGGAGGACTCTGATGAGGAGAAGGAGGAGAAATGATGAGAGGGTGGAGATGGAGGGGGCTCCTTCTGCCTCCGTGCCCCTGTCCCTCCCCGTCCACCGCCTCCTCCTCCTCCGCCGCCGACTCCTCCTCGTCCTGCTCTTCCTCCTCCTCCTCCTCCTCCCCCTCCTCCTCCTCCTCGTCCTCCCACTCTTCCTCCTCCTTCTCCTCCTCCTCCTCCTTCTCGTCCTTCTCCTCCTCATCATCCTCATCATCCCTCACCCCTTACCCCCCTTCTCGTCCTCCTCCTCCTCCTGCTCCTGTTCCTTCTCCTCCACCCTCTCCTCCTCCTCCTCCTCCTCCTCCTCCTCGTCCTCCTCCTCCTCCCTCCTCCTCCTACTCCTCCCCCTCAGCCGGGCGTTTCGCCTGAGACTTCCTCACCATGTATGACTCTGCAGCTTACAAAGTGACAGCAGTTTCGCATATGGAGGGCGGGTTGTTTTCAACATGTGGCTCTTGCCATCACGCCGCGTTCATTCGTTTTAAACATGTGCAAGAGTTTCACGGATTGAGGTCAGGTGGTTTTCAAACTGTGGTTTTCGCCAACACGCCGCGCACATTCGTTTTACACACTTGCAAGAGTTTCACGGATTGAGGGTGGGTCGTTTTCAAATGTGTCTCTCGCCTTAGCGCCGCGTACATTCGCTTAACATGTTTGCAAGAGTTTCACGAATTGAGGGCGGGCCGTTTTCAAACTGTGGCTCTCGCCTTAGCGCCGCGCACATTCCTTTTGAACATTTGCAAGGGCTTCACGGATTGAGGGCGGTTCCTTGTCAACATGTGGTTCTTGCCTTAGCGCCGCGGACATTCGTTTTTTTGTGTTTTATATATATATATATATAAAAATATTTTAAAAACTATTAGCAAGGGTTCCACGGATTCCTATATCAACGTACCAGAAATGGTGTTGTGGAAGGATTCAGAATTATGCGGGTTCAACAGTTAATTATATTGATTCGCTGTGTTGAAGTCCCAAGAATGGCGTTCTGGCACGAGTTCGGACTGTCAAGACGCAGCGGTCAGGTTGATCCGTGGCGTTGAAATCCCGAGAACAATGTTTTGGCATGCTTCTGGATCTTCAAACAGTTTTCTTCCAACGAGACAGTTCCCTCAATGGAGAGGAACCGTTGTAGGGACCTGTGAAGAGGGAGCTTGGAGGGAGGGATAATTCCAACATCGTTGATGGCTCTTGGGTTTACACTTGTCCTCCTCCTCCTCCTCCTCCTCCTCCTCCTCCTCTCCCTTTTCATCCTCCTCCTCCTCCTCCTCCTCTTCCCCTCCCCCTCCGCCTCCTCCTCCCCCCTCCTCCTGATGCCTCCTCCCCCTTCTCCCCCTTTTCCTCCTTCTCCTCCTCCTCCTCTTCCTCCTCCTCATCATGCCTCCTTTTCCTCCCCCTCCTCCTCCTCCTCCCTCCTCTCGCCTCCTCCTCCTCCTCCTCCCTCCTCCCCTCCTCCTCCTCCTCCTCCTCCTCCTCTCCTCCTCCTCCTCCTCTCCTCCTCCTCCTCCTTCCCCTCCTCCTCTCCTCCTCCTCCTCCTCCTCGTCCCCCCCTACTCTCCTCCTCCTACTCTCCTCCTCCTCTTCTGCCTCCTCCCCCTTCTACTCCTCCTCCTCCTCCTCCTCCTCCCCTCCTCCTCCTCCTCCTTGTCCTCCTCCTCCTCCACCCCCTCCTCCTCCTACTACCCCTCCCCTCCTCGTCCTCCTCCTCCTCCTTCTCCTCCTTCTCTTCCTCCTCCTTCTCGTCCTCTTCCTCCTCCTCCTCCTCCTCCTCCTCCTCCTATCCTTCCTCCTCCTCCTCTTCCCCTTTCCCCTTTTCCGCCTTCTCCTCCCCCCCTCCTCCTCATCCCTCATCCCTCACCCCCCTTCTCCTCCTTCTCCTTCTCTTCCTCCTCCTTCTCCACCTCCCCCTCTGTGCCGTGGCGTCGGTCGAGACCTCGGCCTCCTAAATGGGGTCCGACTAAATGGTGTCGGAGGATCGGGCCGCATGGGCGATGCATCGGCGATGCGGCTCGATGTGGAGCCCGATGTTCTCCACTCCGACGTCGCCGATGCATCGCCAACGCATCGCCGACGTCAGAGATGCATCGCCGATGCATCGGCGATGCGTCGGCGATGCAGCGCGATCCTCCGACCCCCTTTTGCTCGGACCCTAGTTCGGAGGCCTTTCTGCAGAGGGGTCCCCGGGCGGAGGATATGGCTATCTACACCTGCCCAGGAGAGGCGCAGTCGATACGGAGTAAGCTCAGACGGAGGCCGAGCACTCCGTGCGGACTTGGCCTCCTGTGAAGGGAGGCCAGGCCCAGACGGAGTGAGCCCAGACGGAGAGGCCGGGCACTCCGTGCGGACTCACTCCGCACGGACTCAGCACCCTGCTAAAAGAGGCTGATCGGCGACTGCAATCGGTGCGGTTACGCCAGGGTGCGGTTTGCGAGTTGCTTTGTGGCGGCCTTTCCGGGGCCTTTGTGAGAGACAATGTCAAATCTGTCGTCGTTTCGAGCGACACTCTCATCTTCGATGCGTGCTCCACTGTGCTAGAAGGAGCGACAGTGTCATGTGATTCGGTGGCATTGAGTGACAGTGTCATCCGCTTCCCGGGGGCGGGAGGGGCAGATATGACGGGAGACAAACCGCACCCTTCGCTAGTCGCCGAGCTAAGTCCAGACGTGGTCAGCCCCCATGGAGGCCGAGCACTCCGTGCGGGTTCCCTCCGCGCGGGCTCAGCATCCGTCCAAGAGGGGCCACGCCCGGACGGAATCAGCCCAGACGGAGGCCGAGCACTCCGTGCGGACCCACTCCGTACAGACCCAGCATCCTCCGACTATGCACACGCCCGTGCCCCCGCCGCGCATGCCTCCTCGAACCACTCCTCGACCGGAGGCGCGCCACGGGCGGCTCTTCACGCTCGACAGCGACGGGGCGACAAGCGAGGCCTCCGGGAGAGCCCCTTCCCCCAGAAGGGGCCGCCGCGTCTTCGCCCACCAGTGGGGAAGGGGGGCAGATCGTGGTCCGAGGCGTGCGTCCTCCTCCTCCTCCTCCTCCTCCTCCTCTTCCTCCTCTTCCTCTTCCTCCTCTTCCTCCTCCTCCTCCTCTTCCTCCTCCTCCCCTCCTCCTCCTCCTCCTCCTCCTCCTCCTCCTCCTCCTCCTCCTCCTCCTCCTCCTCCTCCTCCTCCTCCTCCTCCTCCTCCTCCTCCTCCCCCGCCTTGCGCGCGCGCTCCCGGGCAGGCGCGGGCTCAGGGCCCAGGAGCCCAGGAGGGCAGGGCTCCTTTCGACTCCTCCAGCGCGGCTCGCAATCGACTCCTCCGACGCGGCTCGAAGTCGACTCCTCGACTCCTCCGACGCGGCTCGAAGTCGAACCGAGTCCAGCTCGATTCGACCTCGGGGTGCCGATCTTGCTTCCGAGGTCTCAGAGGAGGCCCGCCGGCCTGCCGATCTCCGCCGCTTCGACCTCTCCCGGCTCGGCTGCCGATTTCCGCCGGTCCGGCTCGTTCCGATCGCCGATGCGGCTTCTCGGGTCGGTGCTGGGCTCTCCTGGGAGGGGGGAGGACGGGCTCCGGGCTCGAGCAGGCTCAGGGTCCAGAGCTCCGACGACTTGTGGGGATGCAACTCCTTGAAGGGCACAAGTCTGACTGTGCCCTGGTCCGACAGCTGGCTTACTCCGGCTGGATCCCGCTTGATCCAGCTTGGTCCCGCTTAGTCCTGCTCAATGCCGCTCAATCTGCTGTCTAGTCCGGCGAGGCTGCCCCCCAATGGGGCTTAGTCCTCCTTCATCCTTCCGACGAAGACCTCCCAGTAGTTGCCTCCTAAGATCTGTTATTTTCAATCTGTGCGTTCTTCGTTGGGTTCGGCTTCTGGGAGTTGTTATAGGGCCGTGGGGCCATCAGAAATGGCACCGGAGCGAACAACTGGCTTTGCTGAAAAGGGTTGGGCCCTGTAGGGCCGCGCATTGAAACAATCAGGTCGGCGGACGTGAAGTGACAGAACAGGCTCAGGACCCAGACATGCTCGCGTCGTGAGGCTCACCACGACGGACGGTTTTTGGCCGTGCTCGCGTCGTGAACAACACCACGACAGACGTTTTAATTGACCGTTCTAGGCCTCCGGGGGCAGTTTTCGCCGGGTCCTGGGGACGTCAAAGAACGGCTCGGGACGAAAAACCAGCCCTGGGGAAACGGTCAGGATTTCCGGTGACCCCGTATAGGGGGACATGGGGACATCGGATGTCTGAGGGCCAGAGGGCCAGGAGGGAGGAGGACAGGCCCAGGGCAGTACAGGCGCAGAACAGGACAGGGAGGGGGGGAGGGGCCGGAGGGGAAGGAGTAGTGGACGAGGAGGGTGGATGAGGGTGAGGAGAAGGAGGGCCTATGGCACCATGGCCGCGCGGCAGCAGTGCGGCTCCAGAGTCGATCTGCTGGCGCGTGGCTGCAGGCCCTCGCGTGTACGTGTGGTTGTCGGCCTCGACTGTCGGCTGGCGCCTGCGTAGTTCGTGGCCCTGTGGCCGTCGCCTCACGAGCGACTCCGTGGCTTCTGGCCCTCCCGTGGCGCCGCCTTTGCAGGGGAGGTCTCAAGAGTTTTCATGGCGCCCAGCCCAATCAGCCGCAAAGGTATGTGACCGAGAAAGCGTGACCGAAAGCGTGCCCGAGTTTTTCTGACCGAAAGCGTCGTAGGACCGAAATGGTGGCCGACATTGAAAATAGCTTGGGTTTCGAAGTGGCAATTTCGGCCACACTTTGGCGCGTTCGGGAAAATTGGGCGCCGGTCTCAGGTACAGTCGGGCACATTTTCGGGCATAGTTTCGGTCACTCCATTCCCGTCATAGAGACGAGGTGCTCGCCAGGGCGGGCATCGCCCTGGAGCGCCGTAGGCTTTATACTCGGAGGCCACCAACTATACACCTACACCGATCCAGCCCAGGCCGATCCTGGGCCCAGGATCGGTGTATATGCATTCTGCCCATGGCAGGAGGGCGTATACACCGATCCTGGGCCCAGGTTGATCCTGGCCGGGATCGGTGTTGGTGTATAGTTGGTGCCTTCCTATCGTACGACGGCTCATGTGGTGCTTATTCAAGAACATCATCTTCTGGGTGATCTGGTTGGCGAGGCCTCCCAATGGGGCCTCCGCTCAGGCTGGAAGTCCAGGCTCGTCCCAGCGGCCCCAGGTATAGGGCTCGGGACCTCAGGTGGAGTGGGCATCTTCGTCAGGGACTTCTTGGGCTGTCATGACGTCTCGCCTAAGGTGGGCCCCACTCTGGTTCCTCATCGTGCTGCTTCAGCTATTGTTCAGATCCCAGGCGGAGTCTCTATACTTGTGGTCTCCGCGTATCTCAGGGACTCCGAGGGCCTCTCCGAGTCCAATCTGGGTATCTTGTGCAAGCTCGGTGCTGAATTATCATCTTTTCCAGGTCCGTTCATCTTGGGTGCGGACTTCCAGATGGAGCCTGATGTTCTGGCTTCATGCGATTTGGTCTCGGTGCTCAGTGCCAACCTGGTCGTGCCTGAATCCAAGGGCACCTGCACGGGCACGAGCAAGGAAGGAGTCCGCATGCTCGACTATTTCCTGGTTTCCAGCGGGCTCTCGCAGGCCGTGAAGGCCACCCGTGTCTGCTTGGAGGCGGCCACCAAGCCGCACAAGCCCGTGCAGTTGAGCTTCTTCCCTCAGCTGGCCAGTTTGCAGGCTTTGGGGTTTGTTATATAAGCTTTGGGCTAACACGGCGGAGAGAGAGTTGGCCGCCAATCGTCAGTGTTCTCTTCCTGTTTTAGGCACCCGTGGCAGGTTGCCCAAGCTTGCATGGCGCTCTGTTTTGGATAAAGATAGGCGCACTTCACGGCAGCCTGATTTGTACGGAGTTCGTTGTTTGGAGAGCACCCTGCGCATTTTCTGCTCGAACCTCGGCTGTGACGTGAAGGGCTCGGCCCTCGACTCTGGCAACTTCCTCCTCCGCCCCCCCGACATCATAGTCGACAGCATGGGGGTCTGCCAGGGCAGCTGGGAGAAGGTGCAGCAGTTTGTTCAACGATGTATGAGATTGAACCCTCCCTCTTGCCGTGGGAAAAGCAACCTGTTCAACTCGACCAAGGGTGACGGTTCCACAGGTTGTATCCCTCGTGATGTTCCTGGTGAGACTGAAGTTTTAGAAGGTTTGATTATTGATGGTGCTAGTATCCTGGACGAGGTTTCGGAGTTCCTGGGTGATTTTTCCATCAAGCAGCGCGAGGTGGCGAACAAGTCTTGGAAGTCCTGGATCCTGGAAGGTGTTTCAAAAGGTGCCCGTAGAGCCCATTGGTGGACCAAAGAAGTCGCCCCGTGGTCCCCATGTTCTACCCTGTCGGCTCAGGGTGTGGTCTTATCTGATCCCCAAGCTCTTCTTCATTCGGAGGGTGCTCGTTTCTGTGGGTTATGGAAGGCCACAGTGGAGCCCCCCAAGCAAGAGCCCATCGAGAATCAGGATCCGCTCCCCTTCGAGTCGCCCGACTTGCTGAGAGAAGTTGCCATGTCGTACCCCACTCGCACGGCCACCAGTGTCGACGGCTTCCATATGCGTCACTATGCCTCACTCTGTGATGACGCGCTGGTGGCGTTAACGAGTATTATCAGCATCATGGAAGCATCCTCCCTTTTGCCCAACCACCTGCGAGCCATCATGGTCGCGCTTTTGCCCAAGCCTGCTGGTGGGTGGAGGCCCATCGGATTGTTTAGCTCGGCATATCGGTTATGGGGGGGGGATGAGGAGACCGTGCGCTGTCCAATGGGAGGCCAGGTTCAATAAATCGTACCTCAGCGCAGGAGCTTTCACTGGGGCTGGGGATGTTGTATGGAGGCAAGCTGTGCGTTCGGAACATGCGACGAGCAGGAAGGATAAGAAGGGTGTTGCGTGCTCTGTGTTGTGGGACCTCCACAAGTTTTACGAATCTATTAGGCTCGACATTCTTCAGCAGAGGTGTGATGACCTAGGTTTCCCTTCTCCTATTTCACGACTCTGCATGGCGGCCTATAGAGGCCCAAGGTTCATCAACATCAGTGGGATCGTTAAAGGGCTTTTTTTTTTCGCTTGGCAAGGAGTCATTGCGGGAGATTCCTTTGCCACTACCTTCGTGAGGGTCTTTGCCATTCCCACGATCGACCTGCTGCCGCAGAAAGTCCGCGATGCCCTCGATATATATATATATATATATATATATAGACGATTACGGCTTGCAGGCTACGGGTTCGGCCAGATCAGTCGTCGATGACATTGTCACGGGGGCCACTCAATTGTATTCGGATCTGTCGGACGATATGCAGGTGGTGGTTTCTGAAGATCAGGCGTCTGTGATCTGCTCCGACCAGGCTCTCGGCAACAAGATCAGGTCACTTTTGGAGCATGTGGGTGGACCCTCATGTATTTCTTCTGCTGTGAATCTAGGAGTTGATGACACTGCTGGTCGGCCCCGACGGCAAGCTGGGCGCGGCCGCAAATTTCCTGTTAGGTGCAAAGCTTTCAAGCAGAGGGTCGCCCGACTCAAGAGGTTGAGAGGCATCCTGGGGCAGAGGTATTGCAGGAAAGTTTTCACGTCGGGGCCCCTGGCGGGCGTCACGTACGGTTCGGAGGTTCACGGAGTTTCCGACTTCGAGCTCCAGGGGTTCCGCCAGGGGCTCGGTCGGGTCCTCAAACCTTCCGCTGGCATGAGGTCCCTCACGTCCCTGCTCATCCTTGAGAGGGACCCTACTGCTACCTACGCTGTCGCTCCTGTCATCCGCTACAGCAAGGAGGCCTGGGCCAACCAGGTTAGGATTTTCAAGTCCCCCCTTGATTGCAGGTTTCTGCGCGAAGCCTGGGAGACCATCTTCATCAGGGGTCCTGACGATAAGGACCTCTCGTGGCGTACTGTTGCTGGGCCTTTGGGGGCCATGAAGCTCTCTCTGCAGCGTATCCACTGGGGTATGGAGTCGTTCACTGAGCTCATTAATGATTTCGGGGAAACTATTGGGCTCACGTCTTTTTCCCCCTCCCTGGTCAAAAAGCTGTTGTTTGAAGGGGTCCTCCGCCAGTTGCAGAGAGACTCAGGCCAGGCGTTAGGTGTTGGCAAGCGCTTGTGCTACGATGTGGTGGAGGCCCAGCTCCACTCTAGCAAATTCACGGCCCTCGAGAAGGGCAGTATCCGCGGGCTTAGCTGTGGGGCGACCTGGACCAGGGACCGTGCGATCGCCCTGGGCTACCAGCTCGACTCCGATCTTTGCTCTTTGTGCCTGGCTGCTTCTGACAGCCTCATGCACCGCCTGTGGTTCTGCCCCAACGTTCAGGAAGATCGCGACGACCTTGTGAAAGATCGGATCCAGCAAGATGCTCGGTCGTGCGATCTTTCTGACCCTGCTACCCTCCGCCTCTATACTAAGGGTCTGTTCCCGCACCCGGGTGACTCGGTTCCCCGTCCTCGTGGTGAAGGAGGTACCCAGACCAGGTGGGAAGGAGATCCTGATATGGTCGATACGGCGGTCTCGGGTCATATATTCATGGACGGCAGCTGTCAGCGACACATCATTAAAGAGTTATCCAGAGCAAGCTGGGGTTTTACAGCCCACGCAGACGACGGTTCTAAATTGTTTAGTGCGTTTGGGCCTATGTGGGCCCCCCTCCCCCAGACCAGCCAGGCTGGGGAGTACGGGGCCCTCGACGCTTCCTCCCAGTGCCTTGTTGGCCCCTCTACAGGCTACTCCGACTGTCTCAACGTGGTTCGTGCCCACGGTGAGCCCCCCGCCATTAAGCTGTCCCATAAGAGGCCTTATGCGGGGCTCATGTTTTCTAGCTTTTCTTCGTGGTGGACGGGAACCCTCCACAAAGTCAAAGCCCATGTTGTGGACTCGGATGACCTGTCCGACAGGGGCCGATTTTTAAACATTGGCAATGATGCCGCTGATGAGGCTGCCAAGGCTGGCCTCGCCACGCATCCGAGGCCCACGGACGCCCAACTGACCGACCTTGCGCGCAACATCAGCGTTGCGAAGGCTGTTTGCCGCCTGGCCGCTCGGATTTTGCCTCTGTGGCCTCGGCTCGACCTCAGCGGGGTTGTGCTGGCCAGGCCCCCTAAGGAAATCAAAGTGAAACCTGGCACGGAGTTTGAGCATGTGTGGGAGTGGTGCCGCTCTTATTGGCGTTGTGGAGTTTGCTTGCGCACTAAGCAGCCCACTCCGCTAATTTTCGGTGGCTCAGGCGAGCCTGCATGTGAGGGTTGTTCTGGCGTTATTCCCGACACTTTGTGGCGTGTCTCGGCTCTCGGACACAGGCTTCTATCCTTCCAGTGTAGCGACGACTCGCCGTTGTTCGTTTGTGTCAGTTGTAAGGCTGTCTCGACCCTGGGTCCTCTAGCTCTCCTGGGTAAGAAGTGCGGGCGCCCTACCAGGAACAATGCTGAGAGATGGAAGTGCAGAATATGCAAGGGTCGGCACCCACGACTTACTGGTGTGACTGTCGAAATCTCACCAGAAGATGTGAATGCACACCCTGGCTCGCAGGAAGAATTTGTCGTTGAGTCGTCGTCCGTGCAACCTGCGAGCCAGGAGCTGCAGCAGATTAACAATGTCGTTGAGTCTTCGTCTGTCGACACGGCTGCTGCAGCAATCTCAGTCAGTGGCCCAAGTGGCCCGAGCAGCATCGCCCGCACCAGTCTTTTGCAGGATGGCACCGTTTTGCCGTTCACGGGAGATGGGCAGCAGCGAGAGGAGGTCGTTGACCAGTCGTCTGTCGTGCAGGTCGTGGATGCTGCTGCCACTCCCCAGTTGTTCCACTCGACCCCTGCAGTCCAGGGGTCGAGGATCCGCCCTGCGTCTGTTTCTTGTGGTGAAGTTCGGCCCTACAAGACGGCTCGACACACCGCCAATTGTGCCGAGTCAGTGCAGCAGGCTGGTTTCTCTCTTCGCTCGGCCCCCTCCATCGAGAGAGGGGCTAGGGGTCACGTGTTGAGCTGTGAGGATGGTGCGGAGGGTCCTCACGCTCTCACTGAGAGCGACCAAGTTTTGTTTCAACGCCCGTCCCCAACTTTTGATTCGGATGGTATCGAAATCCACGGTCTCAGAGCGCCTTCCCACGAAGGGTCGTGCCGATGTAGAGGTTTGTCCCACTCGACCCCTGCAGACCAGGGGTCGAGGATCCGCCACGCCTCCGATTTTGGTGCCGAGTCTCGGCCCAACAAGTTTGCTCGTCACACCGCCAATCGTGACGAGTCAGTGCAGCAGGCAGTGAATTCTTTTCCCTCTGCTCCCTCCAACGAGAGTGGGGCGAGGGGCCGCGAGACGAGCTGTGAGGATGGTGCGGAGGGTCCTCGCTCGAAAGCTGCTCGCGTGAGCTATGAGCCCAGATGTGGCTCGAACTAGCTCTTTTTGTCGGGGCCCATGGGTTGCTGCCGAAGTCAGCCACCGCATGAGGTTACCGCTTGGGTCCTAGCCTGAGACCAGGCTAGGAAAAGGTCCAGGTGAAAAAATCCTCCTCCTCCTCCCCCTCCTCCTCCTCCTCCTCCTCCTCCTCCTCCTCCTCCTCCTCCTCCTCCTCCTCCTCCTCCTCCTCCGCGACGAGCGGGGCGCCCGCGCGGGGAGGGCCTCGATTCTGTCTCGCCGTCGGCGGCGCGCCGAGGGGGGCGGTGCGGGAGTCCGGGAACTCCGGGCTCGAGAGGTGCGCGGCCTCCGGCGGTGCTCGGCGGTTTTTTCGGGCCCGGCGTGCGTGCCAGCGGCCGCGCGCCTCGCCGAGAAGCGTGGCCGCTGGGTGCCCGGATAGCCACAGAGACGGCCGCCGGAGGCCCGAGAGCTACGTGACTCGACCAGACGTAAGAGTGACCTTTCGCCAGAGTGGCCTTTGGTGCGGCACGGATGGGTCCCCAGAGGGCTGAAAATGAAGCAGGAGCAGCGGCTTGCGCGCCCAGGTTTGGCCCCCCGCGGCCCCCAAAAGGCCGCGCACCAAAGGTCATTCTTACCCAGGGTCACTCTTGCGTATAGCCGAACGACCCCCAAGGCGAGAAGGGGCGGCGCGCCGCGGGGGAGGTGAGAGCGGGCAGGCCGTCTCAAGAGGGCGGCGGGGCTTCTCAGAAGCCCTGCGGCCTCGGCCTCCCGAGGAGCCCGCCGGAGGGCGGCACAGCCCACCCCCACCCCCCGCCAGTACCCCCACTCTCCCGACCTGGTCACCCAGGGGGTCCTGGCTGGGTCTGCGAGGCCGACTTATGCAGGCAGGCCGACGTGTAAGATCGAGTGCGGTTCGGGGAGGGTGCCTTGATGCTCTTCGTGCTTGTTTTGGGTGTTCTTGTGCATACTGGGGAGGGTATGGGGAGGGTACGCTTGGCTGTTCTATGCGTTTAGGCCTGCGTAGGGTCTCATGCTCTTGGACGATGCTCTTCTGGCCTAGGTCCGACTGCACCTCGGAAGACCACCCCGACCCCCAGCCAGGACCCCCTGGAGATCACCTCGGCGGGAGAGTGGGGGTCCTGGCTGGGGGTGGGGGTGGGGGTGTGCTGCCCCCTCACCCTTTTGTGTTGGCGGCGCGAAGAGAGGGGTAGGGGGATGGGGGAAGGCCTCTTCGAATCACCCCTCCACCTTAGAAGGCGCGCTCCTTGTCTGTAGATGCAAGGCCCGCGCCTTCTGAGAAGCAGCCTCCTTCTAAGAAGCCTTCCCCCCTCCCCCTACCCTTGAGTCGGGCGTGTCCCCCTACAGGGGGATTTTCTACGAAAGATAAGCAATACCCCCAAGATAGTCAAAACATAGTACAAGCATAGTCCGGGGACTGTTTTTTAAATACTTTTTGACCATTTTGGGGTATTTTTGGGGTATGTTTTAATTTTTCGTCGAAAATCCCCCTGTATGGGGGACACGCCCGACATAACCCTGCCCTCTGCGCGCCGCCAAATGCGACTACGGAGGAGGCGTCGAGCGCCTCCTCAGAGGGCAGGGGGCCTTCGGAGCTCCGAGTCGGCCCGCCCGCACCCCCGCTGCGCTCCTCCGCGGGCGCGCCGCCGAGGGGGTCGGGAGCGTTCGTGGCTGTCGTCGGTAGCCAGTCGGGCTCGGAGTGGCAGGCGTGAGGCATTGCCCAGGGTGAGGAGGAGGGGGAGGAGGGGGAGGAGGAGGAGGAGGGGGAGGAGGAGGAGGAGGAGGAGGAAGGAGAGGGAGGAGGGAGGAGTCTGAGGAGGAGGAGGGAGGAGAGGAGGAGGAGGAGGAGGAGGAGGAGGAGGAGGAGGAGGAGGAGGAGGAGGAGGAGGAGGAGGAGGAGGAGGAGGAGGAGGAGGAGGAGGAGGAGGACGTTCTGACCTACTTTAGCCTTGATCACCAGAAAGACTTTCGAGCATCAGGACAGCACCGAAACTGGAGGGTTTTCACGTGTCGACCCTGGAAGGCGATTGTTGTTCGACACGTTGCCAGCATGTCTGGCAGACACTGTTTCGATATTTTTCTGGGTGCTCGAAATTGTTTGTGGGATGTGGTCCTTAAGTACGATTGGAACAAAACATGTCTTGAGCTCTTCCCAAGGGAGCACCATGCGAACGCGGCCAAAAAACGGTGCACAGCAGCCTCATTTTGCGTCGACAGTGCTCATTGTTCCTGGCACCCCATGTACAATCGAATTCGATGGTAGGGATGATTCACCTTCCCAAGGGTAGCCTTGCATCCGCGGCTCTTTGGTCCATCCTCGGCTACTCTCGATGGCCCGCCGCGTTATAAAAGGCTTTAATACGGGAGTCCAAGGGGCTTGCATCCATACAGCGCAGCCTTATCGCATCACCAATCGCGCATCCTTACCACCATCAGTTCGACTGGCAGTTTGACTGTCCTTATTTTATCGCGCATCCTATGCTTACCTACCGCGCATCCTCAGCGGGCTTGCATCATTACCGCGCATTCTTACTATCAGCTCTGACTGTAACGAGAAACAGCGGCAGAACATAATTCGTCGGAGCTCTCGCGGGTTCCTCGGATCGGCGCTGGAGCCCCGTGGCGCCGCCTCCGGCGCCGCCCTTGGGCGCGCTCCGTGCGCCAGGGCCGGGGGGCCCAGCGCCGATCCGATACGTCCGCCCGCAGCTCTGAAAGTTCGTGCGCGTGCGTTTTCCCGATCGCCGTCCGTCGCCATCGTCGTCGTCGTCGTCGTCGTCGTCGTCGTCGTCGGCGGAGGTAGCATGGAGCAGCGAGGATGGCGGAGGGAGGAGCTGGAGGCGATCAGTAGGCCGCAGTGTCCCAGTTGTCGCCCGCGCCGTCGCCGCCGCCGTCGCAAAGTTTTAGTTTTTTGTTACACTCCCAAGGAGCAAGCTGGGGCAATGTTCCGAGATACAGTGGGGCCTCATGCCAGGAAACACACTGCTTGCCTCCAGGGTCCCCTGGGTTTCTTGGGTTTCGATGGTTTTGCGATGGAAGGCGTGACGTTCCCACGCCAGACACCAGTGGGCGTGCTGGGGTCTCAGGGTTGGGTTTCTTGTGGAAGGTTTCTTGTGGACTGGCCCGTACTGTACCATTATGAGAACATTTTGTTGGGGTGTCGGAGGGCACCTGCAGCGAAGGCATGGTGGAAGTCCTGTGCACGGGATCGGTGTATGCGCCTCCGTAGCTCGGCTAGAAGGGGTATTCGCCATCCCTGTGCTTCGGATTGGTCTGGCCAGGATCGGCGTGGGTGCATACCTGACGTCATCCGTAGACCTCGATCTTTTCACGACGTGGGTTCCTGGAGTTCTCGAGCACATCCCTGGGACCAGTTTTGTGTCGCGGGTAGTTGTTGACGGTCTAGGGCCAGAGAAAGGGCCCCCAGAGGCCCCGAACCTTTATACATTTGCTGTCGTTTCTGCTATGTGTTAGCTCGCATGCGCATCTCTGTCTGTCTGTCTGTCTGTCTGTCCGTCCGTCCGTCCGTCCGTCCGTCCGTCCTTCCGTCATTCCGTCCGTCGGTCTGTCTGTCTGTCTGTCCGTCTGGCTGTCTGTTTGTCTGTCTGTCTATCTGTCTGTCTGTTTGTCTGTGTGTTTTTCTGTCTGTGTGTGCGTCTGTCTGTCTGTCTGTCTGTCTGTCTGTCTGTCTGTCTGTCTGTCTTTCTGTCCTGTCCTGTCCTTTCCTGTCCTGTCATGCGTCTGTCTGTCTGTCGGTCTGTCTGTTTGTTGGTCTGTCTGTTTGTCTGTCTGTCTGTCTGTCTGACTGACTGTCTGTCTGTCTGTCTGTCTGTCTGTCTGTCTGTCTGTCTGTCTCTTTCTCTCTCTCTCTCTCTCTCTCTCTCTCTCCCTCTATAGATATTATGTAGATGTATATCTGCATATCTATATATATATAGAGAGAGAGGCAAATGTAGAGGTAATGGCATATCTCTATGTATACACATATCTTGATATATACATACATATATATATATATATACGTGTGGAAGTCTATTACAACTCTGGAAACACTGAATGTTTGGTGCTGGAGGTCGGGATTTGGAATCCCCCTGCGCTGATCTTCATCCTTTACTCTTGCGGAGGTCTACTTGGGCATCGGCGCAACCCTCCTGGGCACCCTGGCGATCTGGATGGTCTGCATGCCGGTGTTCGACATCGGGGGCGCAGGGCTGGCAAATATCCAAGACGGAGCAGAGGTAGAGGGATGCGGAGGAGCATGACGGAGGTGTGCGGAGGAGGAGGAAGAGGAAGAGGAGGAGGATGAGGAGGAGGAGGAAGATGATGAGGAGGAGGAGGAGGAGTAGCAGGAGGAGGAGGAGGAGAGATGATGTTGATGCTGATGTTGTTGTTGTTGTTGTTGTTGTTGTTGTTGTTGTTGTTGTTGTTGTCGTTGTCGTTGTCGTTGTCGTTGTCGTTGTCGTCGTTGTTATTATTATTGTTGTTGTTGGTTGTTGTTGGTTGTTGTCAATATTGTTGTTGTTGTTGTTGTTGTTGTTGTTGTTGTTGTTGTTGTTGTTGTATTTCTTGTTGTGCTTGTCGCTGTTGCTGTTGCTGTTGTTGTTGTATTTGTTATCGCGATTGTTGCTGTTGCTGTTGCTGTTGTGGTTGATGTTGCTGCTACTGCTGCTGCTGCTGCTACTAGTGTTGTTGATGATGATGCTGATGATGCTGCTGCTGATGATGATGCTGCTGATGCTGATGTTGCTGCTGCTGATGATGATGATGCTGATGAACATGACATGATGATGATGATGATGATGCTGATGATGCTGATTATGCTGATGGTATGCTGCTGCTGCTGCTGATGATGATGCTGATGATGATGATGCTGCTGCTGCTGATGATGATGATGATGATGATGATGATGATGACGAGGGTGCTGATGCTGCTGCTGCTGATGCAGATGATGATGATGATGATGCTGATGATGATGATGATGATGATGATGATGATGATGATGATGATGATGATGATGATGCTGCTGATGATGATGATGATGACGACGATGCTGATGATGCTGATGATGACGAAGACGAGGAGGAGGAGGAAGAGGAGGAGTTTGCTTGCTTGCGCTGGGTTGCGCGCGCAAGCGTGAGTCCGTTCCCGTTTCGGGGTGTCGTCTTCTGCGCATGCGTAAGGACTGGCGCGTGCGTCTGCGTAGGCGCATGCGGGTGCGTGCGCTCGCTCGCACATGGTCGCCCACCTACGGAGCCCCGCGTGCCTCCTCCCGCGTGCCCGCCTACGGCGCCCTGCGCATATGCGCAAGCTTTTCTTCGCCCGCGTGCATCATGAGCGTAGGTGTGCGAGCGCGTGCGCGTGCGTCACTCGATTGCTTTTCCCCAACCATCCTGTGGTGTTGGGCCCTCGTTTTGAATGCGCATCGCCCCGCGTTCCTCCTCTCCTCTCCTCTCCTCTCCTCTCTCTCTCTCCTCTCCTCTCCTCTCCTCTCCTCTCCTCGCTCCTCTCCTCTCCTCTCCCTCTCCTCTCTCCCTCTCTCTCCTCTCCCCTCCCTCTCTCTCCTCTCCTCTCTCCTCTCCTCTCCTCTCCTCTCCTCTCCTCTCCTCTCCTCTCCTCTCCTCTCCTCTCCTCTCCTCTCCTCTCCTCTCCTCTCCTCTCCTCTCCTCTCCTCTCCTCTCTTCCTTGTGCCCTCCGCACGTCTCTCCTTCGGCACACCCCTCACACGTTTTGTGGCCGCCAAGGGAGCTCCACTTCAGGCCCCAGTGGCTGCGCCCGCATGCCTTCTCCAGGCAATTTCGGTGCACCTCTCACACCTTTCGTGGCCCCCACCTACGGCCGCAGTGGTTGCGCCCGCATGCCTTCTCCAGACCATTTCGGCACACCCCTCACACGTTTTGTTGCCGCACAGGGAGCTCCACTTCAGGCCCCAGTGGCTGCGCCCGCGTGCCTTCCCCAGGGAATTTCGGTACACCTCTCACACCTTTCGTGGCCCCATAGGGAGCTCCAACTACGGCCGCAGTGGTTGGACCCACATGCATCCTCCAGACCATGTCGGCACACCCCTCACACGTTTCGTGGCCCGCGGCCCCATAGGGGTCTCCACCCAAGGCCCCAGTGGGTGCGCCCGTATGCCTTCTCCAGACTATTTCGACACACCCTTCACACGTTTCGTGGCCCCATGGGGAGCTGCGCCGAAGGCTCCAGAGGCAGGAATTGCAGGTGTGACCGTGCCGATATCGGCACACCCCTCATACTCGCTCCATAGGGAGCTGCGCCGAAGGCTCCAGAGGCAGGACTCGCCTTCGTGACCGCGCAGATTTCGGAACACCCCTCGCTCGTTCCGGGGCCTCATAGGGAGCTCCACCGAATGCCTTCGTGGCAGGAATCGCATGCGTGACCGCGCCTATTTCGGCACACCTCTTGCACATTTTGTGGACCCATAGGGAGGTCCGCCGAAGGCCGCCACGGCAGGAATC